>JARSSU010037179.1:0-53381 GCA_029619165.1 Eurosta solidaginis | reverse complement strand
ACCAAGTAGTAGATTCTAGAAAGAGAAACGTCTAGACATTTGGAGAAATATGTGGACAAGGCAACAGAGAGTATAATAGCAGCACAAGCTGAGTAGTCAGTAATCAGTTTGATATAAACTCGCAATTAGTTGTGAAGTATAAGTGTTATTGTAAGTACCTTAAAGTAGTCTAATAAAGGCCATTTTGCATTATTGAATATTGGAGTTATTTATTCGACAATTTAGCGATTGAACGTTTGTAGAAGGTTGAAATAAGCGGAATTTCTCTAAAATCGTTACAATTGGTGACAGAAGAGGAATTGTTGAACAAATTCTGAAGATTTCGAATACAACTTGGACATGGCAAAGTTAAGTGAATTAAGGATCCAGCAACTGAAAAAGGAGTTGGAGAACCGTGGATTGAATACAACCGGCAACAAGATCGAACTTCAAGCACGGCTACGAGAGGTAATGGAGTCGGAAGGAATTAATGTGGACGATGATGTCTTTCTTCCAGACGGGGACGAGAGAACAACAAAAATTTAAGAGAAAAACGAAACATCGCAGACAGTTACGAGCACAAACGATTTGGGCTGCAATATCTGCTCAAACATCGACAGTGTCATCTCAACTGGTAGAACAGAAGACATATATGTCATCCCAACTGGAATGGCAAGAAACATGCATAAAGAAATGTCATCACAAATATCCACAAAATATGACATCTCAACTGGAAGAGCAGAAGACATATATGGCATCCCAACTAGGATTACAGGAGGCACGTATTTTAGAAATGACGTCGAAAATGTCAGCTCAACTGGAAGACCAAAAGATATATATATCACATCTCAACTGGAAGCGCAAGAGGCGCGTATATCTGAAATGTCGGCACAAAATTTGGAACAGGTATCATCAAAACTTGAAGCGCAGGATGCAAAAATGGCTCAATTTAAGGTAGAAGTCGATGATTGAAAAAGACGTATGGAACAGTTACAACTAAATCGCCCAGCTTTTCCAGCGAGCAACCCGAAGGTAAAAACTCCATCTTTTGGCGGCTTTGTTCCTTTCCAGGTCTTTAAGCTTCAATTTGAGAAGACATCAGCAGTGAACAACTGGAATGCTGAAGATAAAGTTGCTGCACTGTTCTTGGCATTGAAAGGGCGTGCAGCTGAAATCTTCCAGACTATTCAGAATACGAACGGAGCAGTTATGAAGCTTTGATGGCCGCTGTCGAGAGACGTTACGGAAGCGAGAATAGGAAACAGATATATCAAATTGAGTTGCAAAATCGCTACCAAAAGCGAATGAGACTTTGCAGGAGTTTGCGTCGGATGTCGAAAGGCTGGCCCATCTAGCAAATGCGGCCGCACCTGTGGAATACACCGAGAGGGTAAAAATACAGAGCTTCATAAATGACATACGAGATGTGGAAACGAAACGAGCTACATATGCGAATCCAAAACTGACATTTGCTGAAAAGGTATCGCATGCACTGACTCAGGAAACAGCCTCACTTTTGAGTAAGCCAGCGTACAAAGCCCATCGTGTGGAAGTAGAAAGAGCAGATTGGGTAGACACAATTTTGGAAGCACTGAAGGGGTCACAACAGAAAAATGCTGGTGTTATGAAATGTTTCAAGTGCGGCAACCCAGGTCACATTGCACGCCATTGCAGCACCCAGTCCTAATAGTTCCAACAATGTAGGTTGTCGTAAACACAGAGCTGCAGGAGATGAGCAAATCGCCAAGTGCACTCAGTCGTTAAACTAATGCGAGTCAGCCGCGAGGAGCGACAGCTGGCTCCCGCAATTGAATGTCCCATAATATCTATCTCGCAAATTGGAAGAAGGTCAAGCAATGTTACTGTCGGAGGACATGTGGATGGAAAGGAACGTTTACTGACTGTAGATACGGGTGCATCTCATTCCATAATTCGATCGGATTTAGTCAACAAGAAGATATCCGTTGCTTGGAGCAAGATTACGTACAGCCACGGGAGAGGATACCCAAGTAAATGGACAAGTAGCATGTGAAGTAGCAATTGGGAACGTCACGGTACTACACAATTTTATAGTGGCAGAGATTGTTGATGACATCATAATTGGAGTGGACTTCTTAATCGACCAAGGCATCAAGATAGATATGCAAAACAAGACGATGCAATATAAGAACATGATGTGCCACTTAAGTTTTGCTACGAAAGAGGCTACAGCAGTAAACGAGTGCAGGTGGAAGAGAGTCAGCAAATACCACCAATATCAGAAGCAGTCCTCTGGGCAAAGGTTGATGGAGATTGTGGGATATTGTGGGTTATCGAGGCAGCAAACAAATCAACACCGAATGTCCTTGTCGGAAAAACCCTGGCTATGACAAACAAGATAGACGTATCCCGGTAAGAGTACTCAACGAGTTCAAGTCACAACTCAAATTGAACAGAGGAACTATATTGGGAAGATGCCAAGAGGCTGAAGTAGTAATTAATTGTGAACAGCTCCAGGAAAACGTTTCAACTAGCATGACTAATCTTTCAAACGACATAACGGCATGGACGGATGGGCTAGAGGAAGACTATCAGAGTAAGGCAAAACAACTGCTCGTAAAGTACGCATACAGATTTGACCAAGACGGCTCCAAACCAGGCCGCACCAACGTTGTGAAACATCAAATTGAAAAATCAAGCTCCTCGTAGAGTTCCACTAGCGAAGCGGGAAGTGGTAAGTCAAATCATACAACAAATGAGCGACAGCGGGGTAATCGAACCATCAGCTAGTCCATGGAGCTCACCGGTGGTAATTGTGAAGAAGAAGGATGAAAAAATGAGGTTTTGCGTGGACTACCGGAAATTGAATAACGTTACCAATAAGATTTGCCAAGAATTGACGACACTCTGGACTCGCTATCTGGTATAAAATGGTTTTCCACACTGGACTTAAAAGTGGCTACTGGCAAGTGGATATGAAGAAGGAAGACAAGGAGAAAACGGCCTTCAGTGTCGGAGATGATCTTTGGCAGTTTCAAGTAATGCCCTTTGGACTATGTAATGCACCAGCTACTTTTGAGAGACTCTTGGATCAGGTACTGAAAGGACTACATTGTAAAATATACTTAGTGTACCTAGACGACATCATCGTATTGGGAAAGAATTTTGAAGAACATCTTAAGAACTTAGAGGAAGTTTTTCAGAGAATAGCTGGCGCTGGTCTGAAACTAAGTCCTCTTTTAAGCCCTCTGTCATGGAAGAGCATATTATTAAATACATCTCTGGACATGTTCTTATCGATGCTGATAAGAGTTGTTGCTTTAGGTTAGTTAAGAGAGATGTCGATGTCAACACTTTGGTCAGAGCTGCTTTCAAAGTACGAGTGCTATCTAATGACTACAGTAAGCTCCTTAATAAAGATCTATGGCCCTCTAATGTGACGGTTAAGCCGTTTCACTTTTTCAAAGAAATCGTGCCGAAGACGTAGTCTTAGCGGTTCAACGCACTTAAATATTTATTTTCATAATGTTTCTGGCGTGAGAACAAAATCTAGCATGCTTTTTAACATGAGCTCACATTCTGATTACGATGTTTTCATTCTCGTCGAAAATTGGCTCAAGTCTGATTTTTATGATGGTGAATTTTTCGACTGCAACCTATACAATGTGTATCGTAAAGACCGGGACTATTCTAAAACTGGTCTCTCACGTGGCGGTGGTGTTCTGATCGCCTTGCGCCGTCATCTCTGGTCATCGTTAGTGGATTTCAGCGATAAGAAGTCACTACTTGATCAGCTCTGTGTCTCTGTTCAGGGCACCTCAAAATCTTTATATGCGCATCCTATATTCCTCCGGCAAGTCCGGATCATCTCTATAAATCACATGTTGATAACATTATTGGCATAGTACGCAATCATGTTGATGATCACTTCTGTATTTTAGGCGACTTTAATTTGCCTAATATTGTATGGTCATGTGTCAACAATAGTTCAAATTAATTCCTACGAATATGAATCTAATTGATAATTTCTTAATTTAAATCTATCCCAGATAAATAGCTTATCCAACCAGTTATCTAGAATGTTAGATCTTGTCTTCATTAGTGATAATATTAACTGCATGGTGGCTGAATGTCTGGATCCACTATCTAGCTCTGGTATACACCACATACCGCTTACATTTTTTTTACATTTTCGACAGCATCACTGCCGATAATGAGTCTCCTGGTTCTTCTTTTAGACGTGGCAATTTTGATCTAATTTTTAGGAGATCTCCTTGATTGATTGGGAAGCTCTTTTTCTGGGTTATGATCTTTCTGAGAGTTTTAATGTTTTTAAAAATACCGTAAATTAAATCTGTATTAATAATATTCCGCGCAAGAAAAAGAGTTGTTATAAAATTCCATGGTATAGTAAGAAACTAAAGCGACTAAAGAATCTGAGGAATAAATATTTTAAAAAGTTCAAATCTACCAAATTGTTGGCTCATAAACGTAAATACCTTTTTTACTCCAATAATCAAAGCGTTAGGCAAGAGGCTCCACAGGTCTTTTGTAAGCAACTATGAATGTGGCATCAAAGTAAACCCCAAGGCTTTCTGGAACTATGTTAATGCTAAAAAACTTTGCTCGTCTATTCCTTCATCAGTCTTTTACAATACGGAGCGAGCTTCTGTACTTTTTGCGGCAGCTAATTTATTCGCAGACTTCGTTCGCGCCAACTTCGTGGCAGAGCCTGATCTCCCAAAGGTTTTTTCCCTCATTATTAAATAATTCTATTAGCTTCGGCGCCCTGACTCTGTCGCTAGAGGATATTGTTAATGGTATTCAAAATATAAAATTGTCTACCCAGACAGATATTGACGGCTTGTCGTCTTATCTTTTTAAAAAACTGTTTGGCTTTGACCACACCACCCCCTGCTAATTTTTAACAAATCTCTCGAGTGCGGCGAGTTTTTGGATGCATGGAAGATGACCCTCATCACCCCTGTTTTCAAACACGGTAACAAGAACAATGTTGCTAACTATAGGCCCATTGCCAAATTGTCTACCATTTCTAAACTCTTTGAGTATATTGTCAAACAGAAAATGTATTTTGCCGTTAGGCATCTAATCATAGAGAATCAGCACGGTTTTGTGTCTGGCAGATCTACTGTGACGAACTTGTCGATTTTCTCTGAATTCTGCCTATCAGCTTTTAACAGTCGCCTTGAAGTCGATGCAGTATATACTGACTTTTCTAAAGCGTTTGACAAAATCAGCCATTCAGTATTGATCTCAAAACTAGCCGGTGTAGGCTTCCACTCAATTTTTCTTTCTTGGCTAAAATCGTATATTGTCCGGCGGAACTGTGTAGTTGTGTTAGAAAATGCGCGTTCGAACTCTTTTGTTGCCACCTCAGGAATACCTCAAGGTAGCATTCTTGGACCATTCCTATTTATAATTTTTATAAATGACATTTCGGTATGTTTTAAACAATCAAACTTTCTGCTATATGCTGATGATTTAAAGGTTTTCTCTACCATTTCAAACTTGTCAGATTCAGATAAGTTACAATCCGATTTGGACAATGTCGCTGCCTGGTGTAATTCAAACAATCTACCACTAAACGTTAGTAAATGTTTTCACGTAACATTTTCTAAATCTCGTTATATCATATTCACATCTTATACCATTTACGGTTCTCGCCCCTCGACTCTTACAGAACTGAAAGATCTTGGTGTAGTTTTCGACTCTAAGTTCTCGTTCTCGATACATTTAAATTCTTCAATTGCTAAGGCCTATTCTCTTCTTGCTTTTATCTGGGGTTTTCGCTCAAATTTTACCGATCCTTATACCCTTAAGATATTGTTCACCTCACTTGTTCGCTCCAAGTTGGAATATGCCTGTTTCATTTGGCGACCCTATCATGAGTGTCATATCAAGAGGCTCGAAAGTGTGCAAAAAGCTTTGTTTGTTTTGCACTGCGTTCTTTGAATTTTTCCGACCCGATTCCTTCCTACGAAGCCAGATGTGCACTCATCACCTCAGTCTCTGGAATCTAGAAGACCCTTGCTGTCAATGACTTTTGTTTTAGACATTATCAACGGTTCAATCGGTGCGCCAGCTCTCCTCGAGGGTAATCGATTCCATGTACCAAACAGGCCGCTTGGAAATAGCAACATGTTTTATACGGGATTTATTCGGACCCTCTATGCTTCTAATGCTCCCATTTCTCGGACATTAACAGAATTTAATCTTCGCTCAAATTTTTTAGAAATCGACTTTTCATTATCTAAATCTATTTCTAAAGCTCATACATAATTATATTATATTTTATTATTTTGTATTACATTTGTTTATCTCTACGTAGTCTGTAAGTATATTTTTGTACTAGACTATTTTTGTAATTTGTAACTGATCAAATAATAATAAATAAATAAATAAATAAAATTTATGTCCAATGAGTTTTGTTATAAGTCCTTTTATCCACATTTTATCGAAAGCATTTTCTATGTCCAGGAAGCAAGCTCCTGTGACGTATTTTTTTATTCAAGTTCCAGTTTATTTCGGAAACGAGAAGGCTGATGGCATGAGTAGTTGAGTGCCCATATTTAAAACCAAATTTTTTGGGGCTTATTAAGTCATTGTTTTCAATAATTCTATTGATATTTATATATATTACTACATCGAGTACTTTACTAATATTTGGAAGCAAACTGATCCGACAAAGATTTTAAACTGTTTTTGTCTTGGTTCTTGTTGGCTATCCCTACCGTTTTGGCGGTTTTCCAAAGGGGTGGTAAGTATGCATTGTTCAACAAGTGGTTGAAAAGTGTACAATATTCTAAAATTATATCTGTTGGAATATTTTTAAGAACGATATTTGGTATTTGATCTAAACCTGATGACAGTTTTCCTTTCAAATTCGCTAATACATCTGAGAGGTCATTAGGAAGAATGAAGAATCTTTCGGTTTGTTCTTCGCTAAGGTTATTTGCCCTTTTTTGTGCGCTAAATGTTGTTTTTCTTACATCGATGCCATCAAAGTTTTAGTCTTTAAAAACTCTTTGAAGCATTCTTCAACCTGTGAATGGATTATAATGTCAGGATTGTTTTGTTTTAAAGAGTGAACTGATTCAAGATGAACGCTAATTATGTATATCAACTATATCTTCGTTATTTTTGGTAAAAGCCATCATCCGGTGAGTTATCTAGCTCCGTATCACGCTCAATTCTCACGGGAATGCTCTGGACCTTTGGGAGACTTGAGAAGCAGAAGTCGCGATATTTTATACACATGAATTGTGATAGGCAGATGTCGCTGTTGTGTTTCATTTAACAAACAACTAGAGTTGATAAGGGCAGTGCTGCCAAACAAACGACAGGAAATTAACGAATTTTCTGGCTCACAAATTGAACCAGACTTCTATCTGGATTTATCTGGCTCAAATCGTTGTTGCCGCATTTATATGCAAACTTGCTTATCTGGCTCCGGATCATTACGACGGGATGATGGCTAATGTAGCAGTTAGTTGTGAGGTTGTTCTCAATTAAGTTGCAATTTAGTCCCGTTTATTGTATGCGTGGGGATAAAGTAAAGGGAATACAAAGGCGACTGACTGATGGTCTCATTCTGATCTTGAAGAAATGATTTTTTAATAGAAGACATCTTAGAGGGACGCCATTCTTGATATAAGATTATTTGAGTTACAGTTGCTTATTTATATTGTGGCGAATGTTAGCATCACTATGCTGTTAGTAAATAAATGCACAAAAACAATAAAGCAAGCAGCCAGACTTGTGTACATGAACACATTAAAGTAATCCATTCACACACGTACATAGAAGAACACGAAGAATATCTCACATTGCATTGTTGCGTTATTTTTATTTGAATGAATCACGAATCCAAAAACAAAATGTATTTTTTATTTGAAAATGTTTTCAAATCAAAGATATTTTTTAAATCACTCTTGAGCAGTTATAACGAGTTAAATTCGGCAACTGGATTCTTATAACTGACAGTGATGCACATCTGTTGATACCACTTTCGATCAATTTTCAACATGAACAATAAATGGCCTAAACAGTCCTAAACGAGGAGAAAATATAATAAGGCGACGGACGCCGCCGCCGCCGCGCCGATCTTTTTGACATTCGGCGGCGACATCCAGTCTGCCAAATTTTGGAAAATGAACAACTTCAGTATTGATTTCTTTTAAGTTCCATATAAAAAAAGGAGATTTTTTGCGTTGTACGTAAATACCATATTCTTGTATTTTGAAAGCCGATAAACTCGCAAAATCTCAGGCCCAATAGAATTTTTCTGATTTTTACCTAGGCTTGATCAGCCTAGCCAAGCTGTGGAGCGTAATCGGCTCCTGAGCGCTTAAAGCTCAGAGAGTTCGCCAAGGAACATATACTATAGTGGTCCTATCCCGTCGGTTCCGACACAGTTCTCATCAGAAAGCAATATACATATACCCGCTCATGGCTAAATACATTATCATCATCATGATGATTATTTCCGTATTTTTATCGGTGGCCACATCTCTTCCCTTTTAAGGACTTACAATTTTGAGATTCGGACCAAACTAAACTTAATGTACTAGTCCATTTGCATGAAAGGTGTAAAAAGTATCTTTGATTTGGCTGAAGAATCAAATAACAAATAAAAAGTATTTTTTATTTGAATGCCGAATCAAATAAAAAATAAGTAAGGAGGGCTAAGTTCGGGTGTAACCGAACATTACTTACTCAGCTGAGAGCTTTGGAGACAAAATAAGAGAAGATCACCATGTAGGAAAATGAACCTAGGGTAACCTTGGAATGTGTTTGTATGACATGGGTATCAAATGGAAGTTATTAAAGAATATTTTAAAAGGGAGTGGGACATAGTTCTATAGGTGGACACCATTTCGGGATATCGCCATAAAGGTGGACCAGGGGTGACTCCAGAATGCGTTTGTACGATTTGGTATCAACTGAAAGGTGTTAATGATTATTTAAAGGGGAGTGGGCCTTAGTTCTATACGTGGACGCCTTTTCGAGATATCTCCATAAAGGTGGAGTAGGGGTGACTCTAGAATGTGTTTGTGCGATATTCGTATTAAATGAAAGATGTTAGTAAGCATTTTAAAAGGGAGCGGGCCTTAGTTCTATAGGTGGACGCGTTTTGGAGATATCGCCATGAAGGTTGACCAGGGGTGACTCGGAATGTGTTTGTACGATATGTGTATCAAATGAAAGGTGTTAATGAGTATCTAAAAAGGAATGTACCTTAGTTCTATAAGTGGACGCCTTTTCCAGATATCGCCATAAAGGTGGACCAGGGGTGACTCAGAATGTGTTTGTACGATATGTGTATCAAATGAAAGGTGGTAATGAGTATTTTAAAAGGGAGTGGGCCTTGGTTCTATAGGTGGACGCCTTTTCGAGATAACGCCATAAAGGTGGACCAGGGGTGACTCTATAATGTGTTTGTACGATATGGGTATCAAATTAAAGGTATTAATGGGGGGTTTAAGGGCCAAGTTGTTTATGTGAGGGCGTTTTCGAGATATCGACTTATGGCATTAGAAGTATTCTAGACAAATTAAATGAAAAAGGGCGAAGCTATGCCCAATTTGAAAATTTCTTTTATTTCTGTATTTTGTTGCACCATATCATTACTGGAGTTGAATGTTGACATAATTTACTTAGATACTGTAAAGATACTAAATTTTTGGTTAAAATTTGACTTTAAAACTTTTTTTTAAAAGTGAGCGTGTTCTTCATCCGATCTTACTAATTGTTATTAAGCACATATATAGTGATAGTGGTAACTTTCCTGCCAAATTTCAGCATGATCTCTTCAACGACTGCTAAATTACAGCTTGCAAAACTTTTAAATTACCTTCTTTTAAAAGTGGGAGATGCCCCGCCAACTGTCCAAAATTTTACAAGTTTTCTATTCTGCATCATAAGTTCAACCCACCTACCAATTTTCATCGCTTTATCGGTCTTTGGTAATGAATTATCTAATTTTTTCGGTTTTTCGAAATTTTCGATATGGAAAAAGTGGACGTGGTTATAGTCCGATATCGTTCATTTTAAATAACGATCTGAGATGAGTGCCCAGGAACCTATATACCAAATTTCATGAAGATACCTCAAAATTTACTCAAGGTAGCGTGTTAACAGAAAGACGGATGGACGGACATGGCACAATCAAATTTTTTTTCGATACTGATGATCTTGATATATGGAAGTCTATATCTATCTCGATTCCTTTATACCTGTACAACCAACCGTTATCCAATCAAGGTTAATATACTCTGTGTGCTGAGTATAATAAAAAGTATCTTTGATTTGAAGTTGTATTTTAAATCAAAAATTATTTAGAATTACGCAACCCTGTCTCACATAGACATATGTAGTCATCAGCTAAGCGCAGAAGTTGTTACTCACACATACCCACGCATATAACTAAATAACGCGATACAACTGTTCCATGTTCTTGAAAAGTCTAGACCTTGAGAGAAATATGCGAACGAAGCAACAGAGAGTATAAACGCAGCGCAAACTGAAGAATAATTAATCAGTTTGATTTAAACACTCTATTAGTTGTGAAGTATAATTGTGTAGTACTATTCCCAAAGTAGTCTAAATAAAGACTATTTTGCGCGAAAGACAGTTCAGCGATTCGAACGTTAGTGGAAGGTGCAAAATAATCGGAATCCCCCAAAATTCGTTACAATATGTATTTTGATGTTGTCCTGAACTAACTTCTTTATTAGTTTTAGTTTAGCTTTGTTGTATGGCACTATAAGAGCAACGTCATTGTAGGATCTAATTTTTATAATGGAAAGGGTTTTACTTTTTTCTAAAAGTAGAGATTATAAAATGGGTATGTTTGCGAGTGTGTTAGTGATGCTGCAAGATTTCTTCTTTTCCTCTCTATGTCGGCTAGAATTATTTTATTTTGTTTAACAAAAGTGATGGTCGATTTCAAAAATGTTCAAGTTCCTTCGTTTTGGAGTTCTGAACTTAGGCAGTTTTTAAATTTTATTCCAGTTGGTTTTTTTATAATCAAACGGTTTTATAACCGAGTAGTCCAGCAATGTTAAGAAGCTCATGCTGTCTCTACGAGCAATTATTTCTATGGCGTTATGGTCGCTGTCAAATTTAAGGTATCTTAGACAGTATATGTGTCATTGTCTTTTTGTATGTCTAATCTGTTATCGGCAATACAGATGTCTAGAAAAGAGTTGGATCTAAAGTATGAAGGAGATACGCAAGCGTACAGGTTGTATCGGTATTTTATCTCATTTCACTTAAGCCAATTTTTAAGTGCTTTGCCTTTAGAATTTTCTTGCGCTTTCCCCAGTAGTAAATTGAATTACTTTAAGGATTTTAAGGAAAACATTTTGATATTGACAAAGTCCTTTAAAAATTTCTTCACATTTTGTATTGCCATTCAAGGCTTTTAGCAAGCATGTTCTAGTTTTTAGACATTTGGGTGTATATGAATACTATTTTACATTGGCTCTTTCAAGATATCCGCGAACTCTTTTATAATATTTTAAGTAAATCGATATTTTATTTTGGTTTTTTGTCATTTACACTTGCAGGTGCAGCTTCTCTTCCAATTATCGTCGTGCTCCCTTTCATTTAACCTACAAATTGGCAGGACGGGACCTACATATTTTATGGCGACTACAAATGGCATTTGCAAGGCAGATGAGTTTTTATTGTATTCTGAAAAATGGTTAAAAATCTTTATATCGCCAAATTACTGTGCGAGTTTTTGAGACGAGCCAATGATATAAATTAATAATATAGAACCGAGGTGGCTCCCTTGAGTCATATGTTACCTTTGTTGGTTGTTTGGTTAATTAACTTTTGTACCGTTTTTTCGCTTATCTTAATGTTCCTTATAAAGTGTTTTTACTACATCCAGGCGCCACTATAAATATGAGTTTTTCTTTTGGGTCACAAGAGGTAAACACCCATACCGTTCTTGACCTTATGACATGTTGAAATGATCCTAAAGTCAATTGACCTTATGGGCATTGATCATATGGTTCCTAATAGGAATGGAATTGCAATGAAGTGAAGTTAAGCCTTACTGTTTCACTTATATATATTAACACTTATCTATTGGAAACGTTGCGCTAAATGATCAAACTAAGTATGAAAAGCCTAGAACCATGTCATAAAACACAAAAATTACAGGCAAAATTTGGTTGTATGATTAAGGTGAAAATACATAAATCATTAGAAATAATAGTGTACAAAGTTATAACCCATTAGTTCTTTTGTAAACTGTAGTTTTAATCCCATTTTGGAAGGTTTGAATAAAATGGCATATGGGGTTTCTGGACATAGTTTGCCTCCATATGAATTTTAAATCATAACATCACTTAGTTTAAAAGCATGATTGCAAAAAGTTTCAAATACAATTTCTAGGTTATTGTCCATTTCTAACTTCATTAGGTACAGAAATATCAAAGAACTATAATTAGAGGATATATTTGAGACATAAAAAGTAGGCGTCCTTACCAACCGATTACGCTTATTTTCGGTGGGAGCCTTTCTTGTGGCAAGAAGAACTCGTGCTCAGAAGATCGTTGCAATACTCAAATCTAAATGGAAGCTATTGCAAAAAAACATAAAAAATTAGCCTTCGGACATTTCGGCGGACGGAACCCCTTGTAACCCTAAATCAATTCGAAATGGCCCCCAAATTTCCCCGGGAGTATACCGAAAGTGTCCTCAGAAACACCCCGAAATTTCCCTCATATTACCCCGAGAGGACCCCGAGGGAGTCCGCGAATTCACGCCTGAACGACACCGCAAGGAGCCCGAAGGATTCCACGAAATCATTCCAAAATGAACCCGAGGGGATCACGATAGAGTTCACAAAGTCACCCCCAATCCCGAAATGACTATATATTGATGAGTTGAATACTTTTGTGCCAACTTTCCAATCCAAGTAATGTGCGCTCCAGTTTTATATTTTTATTTCTCATAAATATTTTTACAATTTCTACGTCAAAATTTAAAAATCAAAGTTCAGCAAGAATATGTCTTTATATAAGCACACATTTTTCGCTGATTTTGTCCATTTATATAAATGAAATGCTTAAAATTTTTATACTCAGTTGAGCAGAGCTCACAGAGTATATTAAGTTTGATTGGATAACGGTTGGTTGTACATATATAAAGGAATCGAGATAGATATAGACTTCCATATATCAAAATAATCAGGATCGAAAAAAAATTTGATTGAACCATGTCCGTCCGTTAACACGATAACTTGAGTAAATTTTGAGGTATCTTGATGAAATTCGGTATGTAGGTTTCTGAGCACTCATCTCAGATCGCTATTTAAAATGAACGATATCGGACTATAACCACGCCCACTTTTTCGGTATCGAAAATTTCGAAAAACGGAAAAAGTGCGATAATTCATTACAAAAGACAGATAAAGCGACGAAACTTGGTAGATGAGTTGAACTTATGACGCAGACTAGAAAATTAGTAAAATTTTGGACAATGGGCGTGGCACCGCCCACTTTTAAAAGAAGGTAATTTAAAATTTTGCAAGCTGTAATTTGGCAGTCGTTGAAGATATCATGATGAAATTTGGCATGAACGTTACTCCTATTACTATATGTACGCTTAATAAAAATTAGCAAAATCGGAGAAGGACCACGCCCACTTTAAAAAAAAATTTTTTTAAAGTAAAATTTTAACAAAAAAATTAATATCTTTACAGTATATAAATAAATTATGTCAACATTCGACTCCAGTAATGATATGGTGCAACAAAATACAAAAATAAAAGAAAATTTCAAAATGGGCGTGGCTCCGCCCTTTTTCATTTAATTTGTCTAGGATACTTTTAACGCCATAAGTCGAACAAAAGTTAACCAATCCTTTTGAAATTTGGCAGGGGCATAGATTTTATGACGTTAACTGTTTTCTGTGAAAATGGGCGAAATCGGTTGATGCCACCCCCAGTTTTTATACACAGTCGTCCGTCTGTCCTTCCGCATGGCCGTTAACACGATAACTTGAGCAAAAATCGACATATCTTTAATGAACTTAGTTCACGTGCTTACTTGAACTCACTTTATCTTGGTATGAAAAATGAACGAAATCCGACTATGACCACGCCCACTTTTTCGATATCGAAAATTACGAAAAATGAAAAAAATGCCATAATTCTATACCAAATACGAAAAAAGGGATGAAACATGGTAAGGTAATTGGATTGTTTTATTGACGCGAAATATAACTTTAGAAAAAACTTTATAAAATGGTTGTGACACCTACCATATTAAGTAGAAGAAAATGAAAAAGTTCTGCAGGGCCGAAATAAAAAACCCTTAAAATCTTGGCAGGTATTACATATATAAATAAATTAGCGGTATCCAACAGATGATGTTCTGGGTCACCCTGGTCCACATTTTGGTCGATATCTGGAAAACGCCTTCACATATACAACTACCACCACTCCCTTTTAAAACTGTCATTAATACCTTTAATTTGATACCCATATCGTACAAACTCATTCTAGAGTCACCCCTGGTCCACCTTTATGGCGATATCTCGAAAAGGCGTCCACCTATAGAACTAAGCCCCACGCTCTTTTAAAATACTCATTAACACCTATAGAACTAAGGCCCACTCCCTTTTAAAATACTCATTAACACCTTTCGTTTGATGCCCATACTGTACAAACAAATTCTAGGGTCACCCCTGGTCCACCTTTATGGCGATATCTCGAAAATTCGACCACCTATACAACAACCACCACTCCCTTTTAAAACCCTCATTAATACCTTTAATTTGATACCCATATCGTACAAACACATTCTAGAGTCACCCCTGGTCCACCTTTATGGCGATATTTCGAAACGGCATCCACCTATAGAACTAAGGCCCACTCCCTTTTAAAATACTCTTTAATGCCTTTTATTTGATACACATGTCATACAAACACATTCCAGGGTTTCCCTCGGTTCATTTTCCTACATGGTTATTTTCCCTTATGTTGTCGCCATAGCTCTCAACTGAGTATGTAATGTTCGGTTACACCCGAACTTAACCTTCCTTACTTGTTTTATTTTCTCTTTATTTGCTTATAAATAAGGTGAATAAAGTATAACTAAAATTAGTAAGGTACATTTTATCGGGGAATTTGGGAGCTCCCACATTCGCCTGCAAAAAACATCCAAAACTTATGTATGTATATAAATAATGAGATTTTGGATAGTGGATAGTTGGGTTGTTTTTCCCTCAGCGGGTTAGGGGGCTTAGAATATACGCGCGGCAGGTATACCTGTCGTAGAGGCGACTAAAATATCCCAAATGATTAAAGGGGTTGTGTAGTGCCTAGCGTAGCCTAGAAGGTTCAATGTGGTCATATTAAATCATTCCCCGAGATGGCCGGGTTGTACCTAATGGTGCTTGTTACTGGTACGTACCGAATCTATATCCGGCAAATGACCATCAACATCTATAACACTACACAAAAACATCGGGGAGTGTCTCCATCGCTACAACAACAACAACAACAATCGGGTTCTTTTATTTGTAGCGATTGAAACTCAATTTCTATATTACCAAAAAGCCGTCTAAAAGTCATTAAACTCTACGAATATGTGAATGATGACCATACTGTTACATCCATTATAAATTGACATCTCATTAATACTTAACACAAGATCTTGATTATGTCAGCCCACATAACTGCGAGCAGTGTTGCTCACAATTTAGTGCAGTGCTCCCGACTCTGGTTTTGTGACAGTATACGTTTCTATCAGTTTGAAATATAGAAATAAAGTAAGTGCAAATATTTTCAACGAAATATTCTTTTGAAATATAATTTCAAGGTGTTTTGCCATTCCATTTCGTTGGAATATCCACAATAATCTTGAATTTGCTACTTTGGTAGAACAAAAACTGTTTGTTCAACTGGTTTTCAAAAACTATCGCTCTACAAAAACTGATTGCGTATTCATAAAAGTTAAATAGGTTTATATTATAGGGGGCTCATATTATAGGGGAAATTTCCATGGAAATTGTCATTTTAAAAAGCTTAATTAACCATTTGTTCTATCTACAAACCGTTTAAAATTTTAGCAGAAACTTTCCACCGGAAATTTACTCAAGCTAATAAGGCCGAGTAAATAAAAAACAGATTGTTCTTTAAAGTAAATTAAGAAGAATTTTTATTGTATTGTCTGAAATCTAGCTTTTGTTTATGTTTTAATCACATGGCCCAATACGTATAAATAGTGCCCAAAAATTTAGCTTGATTCACTTTATACATAAAAGGCAGTGAAAATAGTCAGAAAAGTACAATGAATTTAACGAATCAGCTTTGCGTTCCTTTTGTAGTGTTTGGGACTGTATTTTGCCGTCATACAACTGCGAAATTTCGCATTGCTGGTGGCGAGCTACTCTTATAACGGATAGCCCGTATTTAGTAAGAATATATGATTTCCGGAAAACTTTGCTTGTGCTGGTGGATTGGTCTCGCTGAATATGGTGGTTACACTTGCGCAATGCGTGAAAACAAATTGAAAAGAAGGATATGCACCGTTGTGGCTGGTAGTACAATTGTAGAACAGATGGACACAGTCGCGAGTGCTGCATACATATTATTCAGGGAGTTATGATTCCCAAAACACAAATATATGGATGTAGGCGTGATTGAACTGGAATCACCCTTTATAGAGCAGTCCTGAAATAAAACCAATATCACTGTGCAGTAAACGTTTAAGAAATAGACAGACGAAATGCGAATTAGTGGATGGGGAAACTCTTCTCAAATCCAAACTAGTCGTAGTCTGTGATGGTAACACGGGAGGTTTGTGAGATACATTATGTGTGGCACAAAAAGTGTTTTTGTACCAGATTCAGTAATTTGTGCTGGAGATAGCTATAAAGGGTTTTGCGTTTAGGAGATTTAGGAGTACCTGGCGTTGTGAGTGGAGAACTTTGTGCGTTGGCATTTACGAGGCGGATAGTATAGATAGGTATTTTCGCAGCTATATACAGATCTTTCATATGACATGCCCGATCTTTTGTAAAAGAAAAAGCGAATCTTAAATAGGTGGGTATTATTATAAATTGACTGCTGACATGTATGTAATACTTCTACTTATATTGCTATTACAGGCAGGGTATACTCGCAAATATCAGTGTGGCTAATGGACTGAGGCTGATTGACTTTGCAGGTGCTCGAAACATGGTCATATCCAGCATGCCCAAACATATAATTGAACCATGACCGAAATTATATTTTTTAGTTTAAAATTGAAAAAATTATAAGAAAAATAAATAAAATCGAGCATTTTAAAAGTGATAAATTTATTATGGGTAAATTTTTTGTAGTCTCGCGGCAATTTTAGCTAAATAAAGTATTGAGATTAGCCGCGTGTCGGTTGTTTCTAAAATTTTTCCTGAAACGTGTTTTATGAGATGTTTACTCTGAGTCGTGCAAGCTTGATCTCGTCATTTTTGACAGCTGTTATACTCTACTCTATACTGAACTGCTCTGCACTTATTTTGGGTTCGATCACCTAATCTAATATCTAATCTAATCTATTATCTGATCTAATATATATAATCTAATCTAATCTAATCTAATCTAATATATATTATAAATGGCAAAGTTTGGATGTGAAGATGTTTGGATGTTTGTCCAGACGTTTGTCTTTGTGACTCAATCACGCAAGAACGGCTGGACCGATTTGGATGAACACACATATAGCCAATAGTCTAGAAGGATCTACTAGCTATATATTTTTCAAAAGGGGGGAGGTCCCCGCCCCCTAGGAACAGTTATAATTTAATTATTATATTTTTTAGTCTTTGCGACTGAATCACGCCAGAACGGCTACACGGATTTTGATGAAATTTGGGACACAGACAGTAGTCTACTAGCGAAATTTTTTCGAACATGGAAAGAGGGGTGGGGGTCCCACGACCCCTTCGAGCAATTACTTTTTAATAATTTTTACACATTATAACTTTAGGTATACTGGCCTTCACCAATATCACAGACTCAAGGGGTCAAATAAGTCGAGGGCTTACAAAGTGAGCAGTGACACCCTCCGTCTCCCTCCCCCCTTCTCTCCACCTCTGGTGTAAAATCTATAAATTGTTATAACTCAAAATAAATTTTCTCCAAAATCAAGAGTTTTTGGTATCTGGCACATACAGATCGAGATCTAAACAATTTTGGAAAAACGATCAGTGGTCCTCTCCTTCTCCTCCCGCCATCCGCCCTCCTTCAGTTGTTTTTATTAGCACGCTTTTATTAGCTTTACCTGTATGTTTCAATGTAACTCTTCATTCGCTCCAACGCGCCTGCTGCTTATTGACATGGTTAGGGTCGTATCGAAACCCTTCCGGATCATTTCTGTATAGTTTTCGGGATCCGTCCGGATTCCGTCGGGGTATTTTCGGGATCATTTGCGTACCTTGAGAGATAAATTCCTGATGGTTTCCGGATAACTACGGGACCTTTCGGGGTTATTTTGGTCCCCCTCCGTAATCATTCTGGATGGTTTCGGTATCCGTCCGGGATCCCGTCCGGGTCATTTCGGGACTTTTTCGGGATCATTTGGGGTCCCTTCCGGCATCATTTCTGGATGGTTTTCGGGATTCGTGTCGGACCCGTCGGGGTCATTTAGGACTTTTTTCGGGATCATTTGGGGTACCTTCCGGCATCATTTCTAGATGGTTTTCGGGATCCGTCGGGATCATTTCGTGACTTTTTCTCGACTGATACGGGCTCATTTGGGGACCATTTCGGTACATTTCTGATAGCTTTCGGGATCTGTCCGGGATCAGGGTCATGTTCGGGACTTATTAAGAGATCTTTTGAGAACCTTTCCGGCATCATTTCTGGATAGTTTTTCGGGATCCCGTCGGATCATTTCGTGACTTTTTTCTCGACTGATACGGGCTCATTTGGGGACCATTTCGCATCATTTCTGGATAGTTTTTCGGGATCTGTCCGGGATCAGGGTCATTTCGGGACTTATTAAGAGATCTTTTGAGAACCTTTCCGGCATCATTTCTAGATGGTTTTCGGATCCCGTCGGGATCATTTCGTGACTTTTTCTCGACTGATACGGGCTCATTGGGGACCCTTTCGCATCATTTCTGGATGGTTTTCGGGATCCGTCCGGGATCCCGTCAGGGTAATTCGGAACTATTAGGGGATCATTTGAGGACCTTTCCGGCATCATTTAATGATATCTATGGGATCCGTCCGGGATCGCGACGGGGTACCTACCGGCATAATTTCTGGATTGTTTTCGGTATCCGTTCGGATCCCCTCGGGTCATTTCGGGACTTTTTCGGGATCATTTGGGTTCCCTTCCGGTATCATTTCTGGATGGTTTTTCGGGATTCGTCCGGGATCCCGTCGGGTCATTCCAGGACTTTTCGGGATCATTTGGGGTACCTTCCGGCATCATTTCTAGATGGTTTTCTGGATCTGTCCGGGATCCCGTCCTGGGTCCATTTCGAAACTTTTTCGCCACTAATACGACATCTTTTGGGGACCTTTCTGGGATGGTTTTCGGCATCCGTCCGGTATCCCGTCAGGGTCATTTCGAGACTTTTTTCGGGATAATTTGGGTTCCCTTCCGGCATCATTTGTGGATGGTTTTCGGGATTCATCCGGGATCCAGTAGGGGTCATTTCAGGACTTTTTCGGCACCATTTGGGGTACCTTCCTGCATCATTTCTAGATGGTTTTCTGGATCCGTTCGGGATCCCGTCGGGTCATTTCGAGACTTTTTTCGCCACTAAGTGCGGATCATTTGGGGACCCTTTCGCCATCATTTTTGGATGGTTTTCGGAATTCCTTTCGTTTCCCGTCAGGGTCATTTCGACACTATTTGGGCATCATTTGAGGACCTTTCCGGCATCAGTTCTGAATAGTTTTTCGGGATCCGTAAGGGATCCCGTCGGGGTCATTTCGGATCATTTGGGTCCCTTCCGGCATCATTTTCTGCATGGTTTTTCGTGATCCTTAAGGGATCCCGTCGGGGTCATATCGGAACTATTTCGGGATCATTTGGTGTACCTTCCGGCATCATTTCTAGATAGGTTTTCGGGATTCGTCCGGAATCCCGTTGGGGTCATTTCGGGACTTTTTCTCAACTGATACGGGATCATTTGGGGACCCTTTCGGCATCATGTTCTGGATGGTTTTCGGGATCTTTCCGGGTCCCGTCGGGTCAGTTAGGGATCCGTTTGAGGTCACGTCACGTACATTTCGGGACTTCTTAGGGACTATATTCGGGATCATTTCTGGATGGTTTTCGGGATCCCGTCGGGGTCATATCGGACTTTTTCGGGCTAATACGGGATCATTTCGGGACCCTTCCCGCATCACTTCTGGATGGATTTCGGGATCTGTACGGGGACGCGGGACTAATTCGGGATCATTTGGGGACCCTTAGGGTCATTCCATGAAAATTTCTGTATTATTTCGGGATCGTTTGGGGACCCTTCCGGCATCAATTCTTGATTGTTTGCCGGATCCATCAGGGTCATTTCGGACCATGTTGGGATCATTTGGTGACCCTTCAGGGGTCATTTCTGGATCGGTCCAGGATGCCGTAGGAGTCATTTGAGATTTTTTTTGTTACTTTTTCGGGATAGTTTTTGGAACCCTTCAGGGATCACATCTGGATCCGTGCGGGATCCCTTCGGGGTCATTTTTCGGACTATTTCGGATCATTTTGGGACCCTTCCGGAATCATTTCTCTATGTTTTCGCGATCCGTCGTGGATCCCTCGGTGGTCATTTGGAACTTTTTCGGAGCTTTTTTCTGGTCGGGATAGTTTGGGAACCCTTCCTGGATGGTTTTTGAGATCCGTCCGTGAGCCCGTCAAGGTAATTTTGGAACTTTTTCGGGACTATTTCGGGATCCCTTTGGTACCCTTCATGGATCATTTCTGTGTTGTTCTCTGGATAAGTCTAGAATCGTGTCGTTGTGTCATTTCGGGTTTTCTTGGGACTATTTCGGGAACTTGTTGGAGACACTTCCGGGGCGTTTTCTCGGATGGTTTTCGGGATCCGTCCGCGATAGCGTCGGGTAATTTCGTGGCTTTTTCTGGATAATTTCGGGATCATTTGGGGATCCTATCAGGTATCAGCTCATTTAGTTCTTTTTTTTACTCAATTACAATGCATTAGACAGAAACAATTTTTAAAACAGATAACTTGATAAGCAGGCTAACGTGAATAGCCCATATATGTCATTTGTTCTCTTTGGCGGACGGGGCTGCGGGTATAAAGGCTAGTATATATTATAAATGGCAAAGTTTGGATGTTTGGATGTTTAAATGTTTGGATGTTTGTCCAGACGTTTGTCTTTGTGACTCAATCACGCAAGAACGGCTGGACCGATTTGGATGAAATTTTGCACCTCATGTAACCAATAGTCTAGAAGGATCTACTAGCTATATCTTTTGAAAAGGGCGAGTCCCCGCCCCCTAGCAACAGTTATAATTTAATTATGTATTTTTCGTCTTTGTGACTGAATCACGCCAGAACGACTTCACGGATTTTGATGAAATTTGGGACACAGACAATATTCTACTAGCGAAATTTTTTCGAACATGGAAAGGGGGTGGGGCTCCCACGACCCCTTCGAACAATTACTTTTTAATACCTTTTACACATTATAACTTTATGTATACGGGCCTTCACCAATATTACAGACTCAATGGGTCAAATAATTCAGGGCTTACAAAGTGAGCAGTAACAGCCTCGCGCCCCCCTCTCCACCTTCTCTCCCCCTGGTGTAAAATCTATATTTGTTATAACTCAATATACATTTTCTCCTAAATCAATAGTTTTGGTATCTGGCACATACAGATCGAGATCTAAACAATTTTGGAAAACCCATCAGTTGTACTCTGCCTCCTCCCGCCATCCGCCCTCCTTCAATTGTTTTTATTATACGCTTTTGTTAGTTTTACCTGTATGTCTCTTTGTAACTCTTCAATTCGCTCCAACGCGCCCTATTTGTAATCCCGTTAGGGTCATATCGAGACCTTCGGGATCATTTCTGGATGGTTTTCCGGGATCCGTCCGCGATCCCGCGGGTCATTTCGGAACTATTTCGGGATCATTATGGGACCCTTCCGGGATCATTTCTGTATTTCTGTATTTCGGGATCCATCCGGAATCCCGTCGGGGTTATTTTGGGACATTTTCGGGACTATTCCGGATCATTTCGGGACTATTTCGCGATCATTTGGGGACCCTTCCGGCATTATTTCTGGATGGTTTTCGGGAACCGTCCGGGATCCCGTCAAGGTCATTTCGGGATCATTTGGGGGTGCCTTCCGGCATCATCTCTAGATGGTTTTCGGGATCCGTCCGGGATCACGTCGGGGTCACTTCGGGAATTTTTCTGGACTATACGGGATCATTTGGGGACCCTTTCGGCATCATTTATGGATCAGGGTTGTTTCGGGACTATTTAGTGATCATTTGTAGTACCTTCCGGTATCATTTCTAGATGGTTTTTGGGGTCCGTGCGTGATTTCGTAGGGGTCAATTCGGGACTATTTTGGGATAATTTGGTGTACCTTTCGGCATCATTTCTAGATGGTTTTCGGGATCCGTCCGGGATCCCGTTGGGGTCATTTTCGGGACTTCTTCGCGACTAATACGGGAACATTTGGGGACCCTTTCGGCTTCATTTCTGGATGGTTTTTGGGAACCCCTCAGGCCATTTCGGGATTTTAGGGGATCATTTGAGGATCCCGACGGGGTCATTTCAGGACTTTTTCTCGACTAATACGGGATCATTTGGGACCCTTTCGGCATTATTTCTGGATGGTTTTCGGGATTCATCCGGTATCCCATCAGGGCCATTTCGGGACTATTAGGGGATCATTTGGTGACCTTTCCGGCATCATTTCTGTATAGTTTTCGGGATCCCGTCGTGGTCATTTCGTGACTTTTTCGAGATCATTTGGGGTTTTTCCGGCATAATTTCTGGATGGTTTTCGGGATCCATCAGGAATCCCGTCGGTGTCATTTCGGGACTTTTTCGGGACTAATATGGGATAATTAGGGGAGCCGTTCGGCTTCATTTCTGGATGGTTTTTTCGGGATCCATACGGGATCCAGCCAGGGTCTTTCCGGACTATTTCGGGATCATTTGGGGTACCTTCCGGCATCATTTCTATATGGTTTTCAGGATCCGTCCGGGATTCCGTCGGGGTTATTTCGGGACTTTTTATCGACTAGTATCGGATCATTTGGGGACCCTTTCGGATGGTTTTCGGGATCCGTCCGGGATCTCTTCGGGGTCATTTCGAGACTTCAGGACTATTTCGCGATCATTTGGGGTATTTTTCCGGCATAATTTCTGTATGGTTTTTCGGGATCATTTGGGGTCCCTTCCGGCATAATTTCTGGATGGTTTTGGGTCATTTCGGGACTATTAGGGGATCTTTTGAGGACTTTTCCGGCATCTTTCTAGATAGTTTTTGGGATCCGTCCGGATCCCGTCGGGGTCATTTCAGGACTTTTTCGGTACTAATACGGGATCATTTTGGGACCCTTCCGGAATCATTTCTGTATGGTTTTTCGCGATCCGTCGTGGATCCCCTCGGGGTTATTTCGGAACTTTTTCTGGACTATGGCGGGATAATTAGGGACCCTGCCTGGATATTTTCTGGATGGTTTTTGAGAACCGTCCGGGAGCCCGTCAGGATCATTTCGGAACTTTTTCGGGACTATTTCGGGATCGTTTTGCTACCCTTCAGTCATCATTCCTTTGTGGTTTCTCTGGATAAGTCTAGAATCACGTCGTTGTCAATTCGGGTTTTTTGGGACTATTTTGGGAACTTTTGGAGACCCTTCCGTGGCATTTCTAGATGGTTTTTCGGGATCCGTCCGCGATAGCGTCGGGGTCATTTCGTGGATTTTTCTGGATAATTTCGGGATCAGTTAGGGATCTTATCAGGTTATCAGCTCATTTAGTTCTTATTTTTACTCAATTACAAAAATAAAATGCATTAGAGAGTAACATTTTTTGTAAACAGATAACTTGATAAGCAAGCTAACGTGAATAGCCCATATATTTATTTTCTCCTTGCGGACGGGGCCGCGGGTAAAGGCTAGTATATATTATAAATGGGAAAGTTTGGATGTTTGGATGCTGTGGATGTATTTCGCGATCATTTGGGGACCCTTCCGGCATCATTTCTGCATGGATTTCGAGATCCGTCCGGCATCCCGTCGGGATATTTTCGGGATCATTTGCGTACCTTTGAGAGATAAATTCTTTATGGTTTCCGGGATCACTACGGGACTTTTTCGGGGTCATTTGGGCGTCCCTTCCGTAATCATTCCTGGATGATTTTAGGGATCCGTCTGGGATCCCATCGGGCCCATTTCGGGGCTATTTCGGGATCATTTGGGGTCTCTTCCGTCATCATTACTGATGGTTTTCGGGATCCGTCCGTGATCCCCTCGGCGTCATTTCGGGACTGTTGCGGCATCATTTGGTGTACCTTCCGGCATAATTTCGAGCTGATTTTCGGGATCCGTCCGGGATTCCGTCGGGGTAATTTCGGAACTATTTCGGGATCATTTTGGGGTCCCCACCGGCATCATTTCTGGATTTTTTTCGGGATCTGTCCAGGATCTCGTCGGGGTCATTTGGGGTTCCTTCCGGCATCATTTCTGGATGGTTTTTATGGCAGTATACAATAGATCACATAATTAGTTTGCGAACAAATATAACTTAATAAGTGGGGTATGTTTGCTTTTCCGTATTTAATCTGTTTTTATGGCAGTATACAATAGATCACATAATTAGTTTGCGAACAAATATAGCTTAATAAGTGGGGTATGTGTGCTTTTCCGTATTTAATCTGTTTTTATGGCAGTATACAATAGGGCCGTAGAGAGAAAATCCGGGCCCGGAACTAAACAGTTTACGGGCCCCTATAAAAAAAACCTCTAATACATTTGATTAATTTGAATTAATGGTGTCTCATTCATTAATCATTATTGATGGATTACATCAAAGAAAAAATGTTTGCCACATCAACTAAATGATTTTTGGACTAAGAGCTGAAAATAAAATTAACACAGATTATTTACTATTTATACTATTTTATTGTAACGTAGAAATAAAATTCTCTTTTAACAGCCACATATTGTTTCAAATAATCTTTTCTAGTTATTTGGTAACATTTTGGTACATTTCTGATAAATATAATGATGATTATAAATTTTTAATTATTCAATATAGAAGTTTCGGATATGAATGAGTGGCTTTTCTTGCTTTTTTCGCTGCAAAATTTTGTACAACAATATCGAAATTTAACTATCTTGCCAAAACGAATTCAACACAAAGCGTGGCAAGTCCTGAAACTCGCTCTTGAGATGAGCACGATTTATGAAAGTTTTTTGATTCTTGCAAGGACGCAGAAAGAACCTTCTGCACTAGCTACAGTGACAGATATAGAGCAAAAGATACGTAAAGCAACACAAATATTGGGGGAAAATTGTATACAGATTTTGAACATAGATGGCATTTAGCAATTCCAATGGTGACAGACCCTTGCACTTCAAACAGAATTAGTTGCTTTTAATGATTGGTGCAACAGGAATAGGCTTGCTCTCAATGTCAGTAAATGTTACAGTGTTACGTATTCTAAATTAAATAAGAATTTGATTTCAACTTATTACGTTTCTGATATACCTTTGGTAAGGGTCAATAAAATTCGAGACTTATGTATCGTATTTGATTCACCATTTATATTCATTGAACACTTAAATTTTATAATCCCTAAAGCGTATTCTTTATTGGCATTTTTAAAAAAGGAAATGGCTCAGAGTTTAGAGACCCATATACTAAAAAGTTTATTGTATAATGCGTTTGTAGGATCAAGGCTGGAATATGATTCTATAATCTGGTGTCCATATTATGAGTTTTCACAGTAAAAGGATTGAACGTGTTCAAAAAGTATTTATGAAATATTGCTTATCTGACATAAATTTTGATCTGCCGATCCCTTCATATACATCCAGGTGTAAATTAATTAATCTGCATACATTAGAGAGTTGAAGGGTAATTTCTTCTATTATATTAATTTATGATATCGTTAATGGCATTATCGATTGTCCAATACTTCTTGCATTATTGAACTTTCATGTGCCTCCACGTAACTTACGCCAACATAATGTGTTTACTATTGAAAAGTTAAGATCTAATTATGCGATGAATGCTCCAATCACACGCGCTCTAAGTGTAATCAACTCTATTAATTCCAATCATTGCATTGACTTTTCTATATATCGAACTTGCTTTAAAAATATGTTATTTTCTGTTTTAAGCTAAATAGTTTAGTACTATCCATATACATATGTACACATATATCCATATGGAATCTAGTCTGTAAGATTTTTGTAATCATAGACTTAAATAAATAAATATGATACATGAAATTTGCTTCGTAAATGTGTTTTCAAGCGAAATCTTTCGCATTCTAAGCTTTGAGAAACGTCCGGCTGGTATTTTTCAAATTGTATTCTACAAATTGCGACAAAAAGGAAAACGTCCCGCTCAAATTTCTCATAGCTGCAAATGAGAATGTATTGTTTTTAAAATCAGACTCTGGATCATCCGTAATTATCTCATTCCCATTATCTTCAAAACGGCTTTAGGGTTTTCTGTTTCGAATATCCGGAAACTTTGCCGAGATGTTCAATTGAATAGAAATTGTTTTGTATTCGTTAAAATTGTTTCCCATTGGTTCCTGATCAACTTCAAATCAGGTAATAAGGCATCAAGATATCGGGTGCCCCCATAAATTCAGAAAGCAAAAATTCAGAAACACAGTTTTTCAGAAAAACATTAGTCAGAACCCTTTTTTCAGAAGACAAATTCAGAGCTCAAAACTCAGAAGTCAAATCTCAGAAGTAAAATTTCAAAAGTCAAAATTCAGAAAGTAATCAGACGACAGAAAAACATAAAATTTTTTTCAAAATTCAGAAACGTTTATTTATTCATTCATTCATTTATTTAAATAAAGAATTAGTACAATGAGGCTTAACACCTTTTATAGTACCACAGGAAGGAATTATGTATAAAGAAAAAGTAGTAAAATCTAAAATTTTAAATTGTGTGCAATAGCAAGCATGTAACTAATTAAATCTTTTCCCGTTTATCTTTTTCAAATGAATTTACAATACTGAAAAATTGAAGTCTTTATATTTTATCTTGCGTTTCCGATATGGCGCGCCTCCAGCTGATAATTGCTGCAGTTTTGTTTCTGTTATTGCATGTTAGTTTTTTATTTTATTTATGAAATTAAATATGTTAGGGTGTGTCCCCTTTGTGACGTTGTGCCACCTTTCGATAGAATTATTTGTACGGACATTAGGTGATATTATACTTATTCCATAATTCGATTGGATATAACGCCTTCTTTCGACGTTGCTGTGTTCCAGGCTGAAAAGAATTTCAGAAATCTAAATTCAGAAAGTACTCAGAAGGCAAAATAAAATAATATAAAAAATTTTTAAGTTAAACGGTTTTATTGAAAACAATATTACATGAAGTAATAATAACACGAAAAGCTAGAAAATAATTAGGTAGGTCCTAGGTACTAGTCGTCACAATCCTTATAAATCTAGGGCATTGATCAGACAATTAAATAAAAGCGTTGGGCGCGTGACATTTCTAAAAATGTGAGGCGTAGCATAACCTGATTAAGGTTCAGTTGGTCTTACTTATGACTATCAATAGAAATTTGACGCGTTCAACGCTTTTATTTCATTGTCTGATCAACGCCCTAGATTGATAAGGAGTGTGATGACTAGTACCTAGGACCTACCTAATTATTTTCTAGCTTTTCGTGTTATTATTACTTCATGTAAGTATTATTTTTAATAAAACCGTTTAACTTAAAATATTATTTTATTTTCAAGTTTTTAGTCTTTATTTAATTGCCTATTATTTCTCATTTTATTTAGTTCATTTAGTGAATCATTATTACAAGGACTCTTTCCTGACAATTTGTTACAACCTAAGTCCTCAATACATAATACTTCCAAAGACTTTACTCGACTCTGCGCCACATATGATTGTCCCTCCTCCAACTCCAAAATATTTTGATGTCACTTCTACCGGACTGTATGCAATATTTGTTCCAAATATGAGCCAAATCGGGCATCATAGGTCGCTTTCTATTCATGTATGTATTATGTGTTCCAAGCATAAGCCAAATCGGACCACAAATACGATTTTTGTGAACATCTCGATCCATGCGCCACCTAGCGGCGATTTTTTTCTTATTATTGCATTGTCATCGGGTTCTGAACTATATTCCAAGTTTCAAGCTTGTAGCTTATCGGGAAGTTACTTAAATTTCAATTACAAAATTCGTTCACAACGGCCGTGCGGCCTGCCTGTCAACTCAAGCTAATAAAACCGTTTAAAAAACAAAATGTTGCGCAAAATTTTATGTTTTTTGTGTCTGGTTACTTTCTGAATTTTGACTTCTGAAATTTGACTTTGACTTTTTAATATGGACTTCTGAATATAGATTTCTGAATTTTTGTTTCTGAAGTTTGACTTCTGAATTTTGGCTTTCTGAAAAAAGGGTTCTGACTAAAGTGTTCTAAAAAAATGTGTTTTCCGAATTTCTGTTTTCTCAATTTAGGGGGAACCAAATGTCGGACCTCAACATCTATGGTGGCGTCTCTAGATTGAAGTATGACGTTTCTTTCATAAATGTTAGTCAGTATTTTGAACCAAATTGAGGACAGCAAGATACATTCGAACTTGTTGATGTACTTGAGAATGCTGGTAATATCTCCGTATGCTTGTGCAGTAAAATTTAACATAAGTAATGTGTTTAGTGCTTGGAACATGGTTTGCGAATGGTATGATTGCATCAATTCTAGGCGACCACCTAGTGTCTGAAAGATTGTGAAGACAGCTCGGTACATTTATTTTTTGAGGATATCGTTTGCTGCTGAAAATAGTGTAAAACATTATTTTGTACAACTCGGAAGAAAGTAATTGTAGCAGTACAACATTCTGCAGCATCAACACCAAATACATTCAGACTGTGGGTTGCATAAGGCGAGTAATCACCATTCGAGTTGTTGTAAGCTCCTTTCATATTGGCGCCGTTATCGTACCCATGTGCACGACAATCTTTTAATGGGATTTCATGTTTACCTAGAGTATGGCAAATTAAATCAACGATTTCCTCACCAGTTTTTTGGTTACAATCCACGAGAGCCAAAAACCGTTCTTGAATTGCAAAATTTGTTGCTTTCGAATTGAAATAGAGTTAGCGCAAAATGAACGTAGTCTGTTCAACGTGACTTAGCATCAGGCGCAGCATCAACGATAAAAGCAAAATACTTGGCTTTCTTGCGTTGATCTAATATAGTTTCCCTTACGTTTTTTGCCCAAATTTCTCTAAACTCGTTCTTATCAGTTCTAAGATCAGTTCTAAGATGCCCAAAAATTTCCATTGTTTCGTTCACCAAGATATATACTTTCGCCTCTGAAAGCTAGGCCCCTTTCACCCAAAAATAAAATAGTGTCCAAAATTCTATATACAATTTCTTTCCACTTTTGAGCTTCAATGATTAGCTAGTCATTGATAAGTGTATCAATTGTAGCCTCCTTTTGAATTCGATTTTGTAAAGATCGCCATTGAATATAAAATTTAATGTGATTTTGAGTATTTTCGTGTGCTGGCAGCAGGCCCGACGAAAGGGAGGGGGGTAATGGGGGGGAGAGTCTTTAGTTGTTCCATGTGCAAATTTTAAGCAGAATTTCAAAAGCAATGAATATTGATAATGATTTTTTGCCTGGGCTGAGGAGACAATAAAACTTCAAACAAAAATGTATGTTTACATGAATCCGAAATCATAAGGTTTTCGTGGTGACACTGATGAAGGATCATCTTCAAAAAGTCTTCCAACAATACCACCAACTCTGTATCAAAGTCCAGATTATTTAAACGACTTCGATATCGGTACCGTGAATAATAAGTTTTTGCGATCTGAAGAAGTCAACGAAATAATTCGTCGAGGTCATTAAAAGTGTCCTGTTAAACAGAATCTTGCCAAATGGAGAGAAATTAGAGCGTGACTGGTTAGTGTGTGGAGTGCCAGTAACAATGCTTTTTTTGCCTACCATGTCGTCTATTAAGCACCAATACTTTAAAATGACCTAAAATTTGTTCTGCGGATATTCGATATTCCAGGTATGGAAGAAGCTATAAGATAAACTGCCATCACTCGATAATACTCAAGATTACACTAAATGTTATATTCAATGGCGATCTTTACAAAATCGAATTCAAAAGGAGGCTACAATTGATACACTTATCAATGACTAGCTAATCATTGAAACTCAAAAGTGGAAACAAATTTTATATAGAATTTTAGACACTATTTTATTTTTAGGTGAATGAGGCCTAGCCCTCAAAGGCGAAAGTATATATCTTGGTGAACGAAACAATGGACATTTTTTTAGCATCTAAGGTCTTATAAGCCAATATGATCCGATACTTAGAGATCATTTGGAGAAAGTTAGGATTTCAAAACAACAGCACAAACCTTTAAAAGTTCACTATTTTTCCCCAGACATTCAGAACGAGTTTATAGAAATTTGTGCAAAGCACGTGAGGGAAACTATATTAGATCAAGGCAAGAAGCCAATTATTTTGCTATTATCGTGATGCTATGCCTGATGTTAGTCACGTTGACTACGTTCATTTTGCACTAACTCTATTTCAATTCGAAAGCAACAAATTTTACAATTCAAGACCAAAAACTGGTCAGAAAATCGCTGATCCAATTTGCCATACTCTAGGTAAACATGAAAACCCATTAAAGGCTGTGCATCACTAAGCATCCACCGTGATCAACTTGTTATCGTTGATGAAGTTTTAGATAAAATGGCAAAGAAAAGCCGACGCATGCGCTTGAGTTTTAATGTAACCCTTTTTCACATCATATTCCAAAATTTTTTTTTGGCATAATGAATTTCAAGCATTATTATTTAGCAAAAGCTGCTGCTGAAGTATTTCTGCCAAAATGCTCTCTCATATTTCTAAACAGAGTACATTTTTGTACGTAAAGGCGTCTATAGACGAAAAAGCACGCATTTACTTCAACTGCGGCTGTTCCAGCAAGTAACAGGAAGGCACCACCCTTGGGATGATCATGACACCTTAAAATTACATAAATTAATATCAAATTAAACAGAAATGTTTTTTTCCGGTTCCTCCATGCGTATCCAAAACCAAGCCAAAGATAACATAAAAAAATACTAAAGGAATAACAGCCAAACCCCAACTCTGCAATCAAACTTTACGTGTTGAAATAACCTAAGTTTTTAAGGCAGCCATAGTTCTGAAAGTCCCATTTGTCTTGTTTATTTTTTTTCAATTCCATATATTACTGGTGCTGTTAGGACTTAACGCCATATAGCTCCATAACAATTTTCATTATTCCATTTGCATGGGAGGTGCCACGCCCCTTCTTACTCACCCCTTATTTTCTCAGTGGTGTTAGGGATTGATCCAATTTAACTTTTTACTGGATTTCAATGTTCTTGCATGAATACTTCCAGAGTTGTGCTGTATCAAGCACTCCGTTTGTATGGTAGGTGCCACCCTCTTTTTGATATTGAAGTTATGTTTAGCCTATGACCATCTTTGGAAGATTTCTAGTTGGTGATCCAAATCTCGTTCTGATCGGCCGATCCGTTTAGGACGCAACCCGATTTATACCTACATACAAACATTCATAATTTTAACTTAATATATATAAAATAGAAGATGCGGATAGACTGAAGTTAACAAAAAGATTACTAAACATCCGAAAGGAATAAAAGCCAAACAACTCTGTAGTCAAACTTTAGCTGTTATAATAACCTAAGTTTGTACGGCAGCCATAGTTCTGAAAAATCACATTTGTAGGGAAGGTGCCCACGCCCCCTTTTCCCACAATTCCACATTTTACTGGAGGTGTTAGGACTTAGCCTCATATAGTTCCTTACCAATTTTCATTATCCTACCATTACTACATCCAGAGATATACAGAATGAAAAATTCCATTTATATGGGAGGTGCCACGATATTAAATCATTCCCGAGATGGTCGGGCTTGTTCCATAATGGTGCTTGATCTATATCCGACAAAGGACCATCAATATCGATAACACTACTCAAACACATCGGGGAGTGTTTTATCGCTACAAGAACAACAATAATTGGGTTGTTTTATTTGTAGCGATTGAAACCCAATTCCTATATTACCAAAAACCCGTCTAAAAATCATTAAACTCTACGAATATGTGAATGATGACTTATTGACGAATATGCTGAAGGAATATAGCAGTTCCCGAAATGGATCTATACAACGAGCTTTGGCAGTTGTCTAAATTTTTTCTTTCTTCTATTCTAATTTAATAATTTTTTCAATTAAGAAAAAATTTATCATAACAATAATAATGATAAAATAATTATTGTGAGGCCTAGAGCTCGATTCAAACCCGCGATCTCATAATAATCTTGAATTTGCTACTTTGGTAGATCAAAAACTGTTTGTTCAACTGGTTTAAAACTATCACTATACTTGATTGCGTATTCATAAAAAACAAATAGGTTTATTAAGCTCATATTATAGGCGAAATTTCTATGGAAATATCATTTTAAAAAGCTTAATTAGCCATTTGTTCTATCTATAAACAGGTTAAAATTTTCAGCAGAAACTTTCCACCGGAAATTTACTCAAGCTAATAAGGCCGAGTAAATAAAAAACAGACTGTTTTTGTATAGCTTTAAATTAAATTAAGAAAAATTTTTATTGTATTGTTGAAATTCCTGAAATCTAGCTTTTGTTTATGTTTTAATCACATGACCCAATATGTATTCACTTTATACATAAGGACGTTTTGCAGCTCTCCCTGGTTATGTTTGAGAAAAAAAAATCAATACTTTTCTTATAAAAAATGAACAAATATGTAATAAAATCCTCTTGTCGTCTTCTAATTTGCATTTTGGCATACTTTATAGTATTTACATCACTTCTTCTCTTAATTACAAACATCGGACCAATGACCATATACTCTATCATCTTCACGAAGTATATGAAAAAGGCAAGAATGCCAACTACTCATAAAGAGTCATGTATTAGCAGGTTTTTTACTTTCACAGTGATATATCACAAACTTCAACCGTGACATTGACTGAGAATGGAAACATATATATGGCGCTGACAGAAAGACTCCGAACTTATCAATCAAAGCCACAGAAATCTTGCTACATCAGTTACTTTAACTGCGACAACCGTGGTCGCTACAACGACAGTTACCGAAATTGCGACCAAATCGGTGATTTTAACTGGGCAGTCACCGTAAGCACGAACCTTGCATAGATCATGGCCGTAAAAATGACAGTGGTAGATTGCGGGAATATATCCGTGATAATCACAGAAATAATAACGATGGCCGTGACATATACAGACACAGTGACAAAAGGCGTAACCACATCAGTAACTTTAATTGTGATAGTCATCGGAACCGTGGCCTTTACAATGACAGTGACAATAAGCGGGACCATATTTTCCAAAGTGATAGAAAACAACACCATTCACGAATCAATTTTGGCAGAGAAAGGAATCGTGGCCGTAACAATAACAGTGAAAGAAAGCGTGATATTTTCAAACTGTGAACTGACTGTGAAAAAAAAACAGATCATGACTCTCACCTTAAATGTAACAGTGTTAGAAAATGTGACCGCAACATTGGAAGTGACCAAAACAGTGACCGTAACCTTAAATATTACGTTAACTGTTGTTGTAGCCTTAACCGTATCCGCAATATCAATTAGAAGTGAGAGCTTAAGGATAAGAGTAACAGTCAGCTTAGCACCAACGTAACTATAACTGTGACTGTAACCCTAACGATAACAGTATCTAAAATTACCGTTACCGCAACTTCAACCGCAGCTGTTACCATAACCGTAGCTTTTACGATAGCAGTAAATGAAACCGTAATCGTAAGTATAGTCATTTCTTAACTCACTATATGAGTAAAATTTAGCGTAACTGTAAACGTGACCGTCACCATACATTCCACCACATTTCGTCATTAAGTTTTTTGTAAATTTAGAGTCACTTTTTTCAAAAGTTCTATTTCTCTTGTATTCTTAATCCACGCAGTGCCAATAAATAACTGCAACACTTCAGCGCCATATTTTATGTGCCAAATCAACTAAGTTAAGCGTGACTCAACCGACACAAAAACACCATCTAAAGAAGCTCTTCAATGCTAATAAACGACATTTTAAGTGAGTTGACATTTACGCCATGAGATTTTCATGAGTTGGCTAGAAGCCTGAAAGAGCACTCATACCGGCGCATGTGTGAGTGTATGTATATACTAAGCCATATGTACGTGCAAAATGTCATATTATAACCATCAGCAAAAAAGCGCAACAGCTGCCGCGGACAGGCAACATCAAGAAGTTGACAAGCTCTAGTCAAACTCCATGCAATCTAAAGAGTCGACATGTGTGACATGCCACCACAACGACGTGGCTGTTGCATCAACATTCGTGTTGCACTGTGCAGTTTTAATATGTTTCATCTAGAATTGAGGCGAAGTATTTAGGAAAATGAAGCGTAGCGCATAATTGAATAAAGGATGTGTGATAAAATGATAAAGGAAAGGAAGGAAGGAAGTAACGCAAGTAGAAGGGAAGGAAGGAAATTGATGCTTTGATAGCAACCAGCCACTTGGTGGCAATCGACTTAGCAGCCAACATTACGATAAAGTGTTAAATTTTTTACGTTGAATAATTTATCTAATACGAATATGAAGAGAGAGAGAGCGAGGCAAAATGCAGGAGCTGTGGCATATTGTCGTTAAATTTGTGTGGCGCATAGGCAAACGGTAGCCAAACAGTCAACGACAGGGGCTTAGCTGACAATCGTTTGGGGCATCAAATTTGTTTGTGTGTGTTTTGCCACTTTCGTAATTTTGTTTTGGGTAAACACCATAAAAGAGCAAAATGCATACTGACAGTGCTGCATAAACATACACACATACATTTGTGAAAAACATACAAAAACGAGCACAAATAGTAAATACACTTACTAGTAAATAAATAGCAGCAGAAATAACTTGTTAATTTTTTTAAGTAACTTTTCTTCTTTATTTTATTTTGGCTTGTTTAAAAAAATCTTAGTGCACTCTATAACGAAGACTATGCGAGCCGATTTCGAAAAGTGTTTCGATAAATTCACGCCTACTTCGAAAGTATCCGAAAAGTTCGAAAAATTCGACGGGTTTTTAAAAGACTTTATGTAAATTCTATCCAATATCAAAACACAAATTTTGAAATTATTACAAACACTTCGAAAATTTGAGTAGTTTTTTAAAAATCTGCACGTAAAAAGCTAATTTCCAGAAAAAGATTCTAAAATTATTCATGCTAATTCCTAAATTTTTGTTTCGAACGCTCGTTAATTTTTGCAGGGAATTGCATAACGAAAACTATGTCAACCAATCTCGAAAATTTTTTCGAAAAAATTCGAAATTTTCTAGGAGTTCTCTATGTAAAAGCCAAATTTTCATTTATCATTTTTATTTATATAAATTTCAAAGAGGAATTAAAAAAATTGCAAAATTCCCACACAAATAGTTTCAACTATTTGTTTAGACACGATTTGGAAAAAATTCGGAGATTCGATATACTTTTAAAAACCTGCTTTTAAGAAACTAATTTCTTAGAAAAATTTTTTAAAAAGATTCTAAAATTTGAAACATTTTTACCTTTTATAAAGAAAACTATGTAAACCCATTTCGAAAATGTCTCGTCAATATATGTAAATGGTACGCCAAAATTTTTTATTTAAGATTTAAGCAGCATTTTTTCAATGAATATTCTAACGAAAACAATCCATCCAAGTTGGAGAGTGTTTTTTCGAAAAGTCGACAGTTCGAGAAACCTTTAAAAATTCGTAAATTTTGGTTTTTTTTTAATAAATTCAGTTTGGAAAATATCACAACATTTTTTATGGGAATTCCCCAAAAGCTGCGAAGATTCTTCCCGAAAGTTTTTTATTTCGAATGCTAGGAATTTTTTTTTATTATATTGTACTGCATAAAGTAAACTATGTCAACCCACTTCGAAAACGTTATCGAAAAAATGAGATAATTCGAATAGATTTAAAGATTTTCATGAAAGCTTCCAAGTATTTATGTTAGGCCCATTTCCAGAATGACAAGTTATTCGTTTTAGCGCAGAGTGAATCCCAAAATTTTGTTAAATGTGTGTGAATTTAGCCCCTCATGTCAGATTAACTCTGAGTTAAAAAGTTAACTCTCCGTACTGCAAGTGAGCCTTATGGTGTAATGAAAATTATGTAAATCAATTTCTATAGCGTGATGGGAAAAAAAAATGGAATACTCTACATAAATTTTTAAATCTTTATTCAGCACTCAAGAAATTCTCTTAAATAAAATTTATAATGTAGTGAGCCAAATTCGAAAGAGTTTTTCGAAAAAATTTGAAAACTAGAAAGTTTTTAAAAAATTAAAAAAAAACTTTAATGCTCCTCGAAAATATCCTATTTTTGAAACATCCAAAATCAACTCTCTAGGCTAGGGGCGCAAAGGAGAATTAGACCCATCTAGCGGCAATTATTGAATACTCGCGGTAGTGGTTGAACACCTCGCTTCAAAACTAGTTGTGCTTAATAGCGGAGACACGAACCTCTGTGCTACGGTGCTATCAAGATCAAATATCTAAGTGGATTGTAGATACTAAACGACACCATATTTGCATGTTTTTTAGGAATGTAATGTACTGTTTTACGAAAATTATGTACCCTAATATCGAAATATTTTTGAGAAATTTTAAAAGTCTTCATGAAAATTGCAAAGGCCAAGGAATTTTTTTAGTTTTCGTGTTTTCTAAATTAACAAAAACAAAAAACCGATAAAATATGCACGGCCATGTTTGCTGCTATTTTCTTTCTTGCAGGTGTACCTGCATTCACTGGCACTAAAAAATACCTTTTACAATTTTATTTAAGGCGAAAGCTTTTCATGTCGCATCACAGAGGCGTAAAGTGAAATTTCCAAAACAGCTGCATATTTAGGTTTTATGTGGCGATGAGTGAAATAGAACTAGAATTTATTGCTTAACAGGACAACATCCTTAGTTGCTTAGACACACAAAAGATAATGCAATTGCGTAGCGTTTGAGTGTGGTAAAGTCTTTTCATAATTGGCTTAGCAAGAAGATATCACCTTTTAAGGTAATATAAAAATTAGACTTATGTATAAGTAAAGAAATTGTTAGCATAGTTTTCCGAAAAGATAAATTATCTCCTTCTACTCTATGCTCGTAAGTTTACTTGGTACTAAAAATTTGGTAAATACCTGCCTAAAGGAACAAGCATAAGACCATTATTTAAAAATTTGGGCCGAAACAGATATTTTGGACTCGCTGAGCCACACTGAATGAACCATCTATCATTAACCGCACTTAGACTAAGTTCACTTAACATAAACATATCCGCTTCCGAAAAACTGCAGTTTTGTTTGATCTGCTAGAGAATTGATTTACCAACATACCAAAAGTTGTCATTCCTTCACTATTTATCCGTTTCTTCGTTTTTCTAATTGAGCCCATATTTTATTTTCGATTTTCTTTTGCTCTTCCTTTGTGTCTTTGTTTCGGACGCCCCTGCTCCCGTTTACTTATCCGTTTATAAAGTTGTCATTTTCCCCGTCTTTTTCCTCATCCCTGTCCTTGCCTCCGTCTTTGCCTCCCAACTCAGCTCCCGTTTATGTTTCCGGCTTCTTCTTCGTGCCTAGCCTCTTCTCCGAATTGTATCTACTCGGTGCCTGCCTCCGTTTCTGTCTCCGTTGTTGCTGTCGTTGTCCCTGCTCCTGTCTCTGTGTTCGTCTTCTCCCCTGTCCCTGCCGCCGTTTTCATCGCCATTCTCACCTCCGTCTTCGTCTTATTCCCTTTCATCCTCGTCCTCATTTTTGTCGGTGTTTTCGTTTCCATCGTCGTCGCCGCCTTCGTATATGCCTTTGTCTTCAATTTCGTCTTCGGATTTTCCTTCGTTTTCGCCTTTGTCTCCGTTCTCGTTTCCGTCCTCGTCCTTTTCCCCGTCTTCGTCTCGGTCGTTGAATTCGTCTTCGTCTTAGTCTCCATCTTCGTCTTCGGTTTCGTCTTTTTCTTCGACTTCGTCCTCGTTCCGGTCCATGTCCTCTTCGCCATCTCCTTTTCCGTTTCTCTCTATCAATGCTAATGGCGACTTTGGGTGTCTCTAAATGTGTCCGACCCTGGTGTTTATAGCTCAATCTTCTCGCCATGGCCAGTACCCGATACGTATTTTAATAAATCGTTGGCATTCTCCGCTCGATGAGTTAAAGTCGCCTGCATTGATTACCACTTCCTATATTTCATTCTATGTTTCTTCAATATCTTCAAGCTTTTTTTTAAATTCTAGTAAAATACAACAGAATTTTAGGCTGCAGCTTTTGCGGTATGCTGGAATTGTGCTCAGATATGCCCTATTCTGCTTTCCTTCCATGTTTTCAGGCAGGAACCAATAAGCCGTGGTTCAATTTCGATTGTCTTGCAGTTAGCAATCGATGACCTCTTGCTTATATTGCTCGAGTTTCGTGAGATCACATAATATTTTATGCACTGACAGGGATGTTTGACCCTGACCGTCATACGCTTTGAGTCTGGAATTCCATTTCTCTTTTGAACTAGAACACACGAGAACCTTGCCACACTCTTTGTACATAGATCTTCCTTAATATTTTGAGCAAGACTCACTAAAACATAACCTTTCGCTGCATGAAAGTTGGCCCGCTTTTGGCATTCCTTACGCAAATTTGCTAGGCGACCATGTTTTCGTTTGGTAAGAAGTATGCGTCTTACATATCTCTTAACTCTATCCAATCTGTCACTCCTAGTGACTATATTATTGAAAGTATTGTGAATAGGTCGCAATATTTCTCCATTATCTTCATTCGCTGATGTATGAAGTGTTCGCATTCAAAGATGGAATCGAAGTCGGCATGGGGTCCACTTTCCTAATATGGAATAAATTGATTCAGATTCTCTAACGTCTTTGCTTACTTTTCACTAGCTTTACCTTCACACACTTCGTTAGGGTCCGTGTTTCTATCCAGTGGTCCCCAACCGTCATATAAATAATAGTAAAGATCCATTTTTTAGTGAGAATGACGATACCATGAACCACCAAGATCCCAGTATATAATCGCACTTATTCTGTTATGCTGCAGCAGAGACAGACATAATTTCGAGGGTTTTGGTGCTGCTTTGCAGTTTATCTAGGAGTACCTCGGAAGTTTTTTTTGGTCTTTTCCCGTAATGGATATAAGATCAATCGGAAATTTCTTAAATGGCCATTAAGTCAAATTAAAAGAGGTCATAAAGCGAATTGTCCTTGTGAATGTTTGAAGTGGTCATAAGACTATTTGACCTTATGGTCAATATTTGGTTAGTGCCAAATAGGCTTGCTCTTTTGTTTTGTGCTCTGACGCTGACTATTTCCTAGAAATATTTAATGAACAGAGTACGGAAAGGATTAACATCTCCATACCCAGCGGGTTAGGGGGGCTAGAATATACCCGCGGTAGGTATTTCTGTCGTAAGAGGCGACTAAAATACCAAATTGATTTAAGGGCAACCCTATCAAGGGGTTGCCAGCGCAATATATATCTTCTCCAATTCTTCTCCAAAATTGTCAACCTAACCTACCGGTGGCGAATTCTGGTTAATTAATAGCTGAGGCTCTGGCGACCCCGAACTCCTGATGGATCTAGGGGATGGTCGGGCAAGTACCTTTTGGTGCTTGTTACCGGAACGTACCGGATCTGCATCCGTCAAAGCACCATCAACATCATTAACACTCCACAATTCCATCGGGGAGTGTCCTTATCGCTACAGCAACAACAACAATAACAAACATCTCCATACAATTAGTATTTAACCATACAATCCCACTTTATCACTTGAGTCTTTGAATGTCTGAAGTTGAATTAAGTTTTAAAGAATTGCACTTTGCAACTACTAAAAATGGCTCATTAGTAACAAACAATAAGCAACAAACAAGGAAATGTGCAAACATCATGCCGCAACAAACTCAAAGGAAAGGAAGGCAGTTAAGCCAAGGAAGCAAACTGAAACGTAGCCAATTTAAAGTGTAAATCAAATAAGTGAAATGCACACCAAAGTTAGTTAAAACTAATAGCAGCAACAAGAATACTTTACAATTAATTTGGATGCTTATGATCCCACGAAAAGTGGTGCTGAAAGGAAAGACAATCAGAAGAAATAGCTTTATATTTGTGTGAGAGAATACTTACATAGATACATACATAACTATACTCGTACTCGCATGTATGTACATGTGGGTATGCAGTCCGGCAAAGGAAGACGTTAACTAATTTTACTTAAAGCCGCAACTTTCTCAACTTTTCCAATAAAATTGAACAAAGCCTGAAGAATGGTATAAGTCTAAATACAATTGAGTATTGAAATTTGGCTAAGCAAACGAGTAGCAGAAACTTTGAAACTTGTCTGTGAATGAATTTATTTCTTGCTTTCAATTGATATGTGAAGCTGAGGTCGTAAATTGTGGTCAAATGCTATTTGGTGGTCAATATTATGTTGAATTGTGTAAACGCCGTGGCCGCAGAAATCTTAAGAGGGGTGTTGTAGAGATATAGGCGTATTGTAAATATTGCACGTGTGTAAACAATAGCGCTGTGAAGGCAGCTGCGTCTCTCACATTTGCGTATGTGAGTCAGCTTTTACGAATATAACCCAGCAAACAAATTTAATGATGGTTAATTAAGCGGGCATTGCCCTCATTGCTTTTAAATTTTTTAAAAACATTTATTTGAAGCAATTTTTAATTTATAATTTACTAGCCGACCCGGTAGACGTTGTTCTGCCCTAAATTTGGCCTATCTGCATACATTTTAAAAAGCTTTTTTCGTCTAACTCTGCCCTCCCCCTCTTCACTTTTTCCCAATCCTTTTATTCACTCCTCCCTCCGTCTTTTTCGCTTCATCTATCTCCATCTTCGTCTCATTCCATCTCTCTTTCAGTCTATCTCTTTTGTCCAACTACGAGTCTCAGTTCCAGCCTAGTTCTAATCCCAGTCCCAGTCCATCTCTGGTCGGAAAAAAGGGATCGTAAACACTAATATAAATTATATGCCAAATTTCAGGCAAATCGAATAGGACGTATGTAAATAGGTATGTGGGTATTATTAATTCATGTCTGTTTTGTATGATTTAATCGGGGATTGCCCGTATTGCTTTTTTAAATGTATGAAAACATTTATTTGAAGCAATTTGTTGATTTTATAATTTATTTAATAATTTGGGAAAAATTTAAACAACGTGACATCAGGACGGACAAGGCGACAGCTGTTTCGATTATACCTTGTAAATCTCTTCAAAGCCTTCTCTCCCGGGAGTGGGAGTCCAACCCGCAATCCTACGATAGTTGAAATGGTTACAACCGCATTCAGCTACGTCATGCCTTAGTTGTAATTGGGAAAAACTTTACAACAACTAAGGCGTGACGTAGCTGAATGCGTTTGTAACCATTTCAACTATCGTAGGAGTGCGGGTTCGACTCCCACTCCCGGGAGAAAAGGCTTTGAAGAGATTTACAAGGTATAATCGAAACAGCTGTCGCCTTGTCCGTCCTGATGTCACGTTGTTTAAATTTTCCCCAAATTATTAAATAAATTATAAAATTAATTCATGTCTCTATTTTGGCTTCGCATGCATATTTATCAGTTTTGCCAGGTTGATGCGCCTAAATCGAATATCACAATAAAAAGTACTTTAGAGCTCTCAGCAACAGCTTTCATTTGATATCCGTATTACCCACACATTCTACGGGTATCGGGGTCCACGTTTGGCCTGTATCTCGAGACTCTAGTCACCCAGCGGTGTAATATATTACTTTGTACTAAAGCACTCATCAACACTTTCATTTGATATCCATATTGTATAAACACTGTCTAGGCATTCACGGGCCCACGTTTAGGCCTATATATCGAGACCCTAGTCACCCAGGGGTGTGAAAATTACCCTCTACTAAAGCACTCTTCAACAGCTTTCATTTGTTATCCATATTCTATAAACACATTCGAGGAGTACCCTGGTCCACGTTTGAACAAAATCGACTGGCGCATCTCTTCAAACACCGGCGACCAACTAACACACATTTTAGCCTTTCATTTTATATATAAAGATTTTTATTTTTCAAACTTCACTATAATATTAAAACGAAATGCAGATATTCATTGCTTTTGAAATTCGGCTTAAAAATTGCACATGGAACAACTAAAGGCTCTCCTGAATAAAAAAAAAGTGTCTTAGTACTTCTAAATCGCGGGCCCCCTCAGAAAACCCGTGTCCGGGGTAATCCCCCACCGCCCCCCTCCCGACGGGCCTGGTGATATGCTATACTTAATATCATTCGGTATAATATTTTTTATTGATAAGCAGGTTGTTTAATTAAACACCAAGCAATTACACGGAAGTATATCCGCACCACCTGAAAATATGAGTGCCGCTACGTATACGTAACATTTTATTTTACGTATAAACCTTTAAAAAGAAATTGCAATAAAATAATATTGCGAATATAAACGGAGATATAACTTATCCTATATTTCAGGTTAGATCCAACTACACACGGGGTGCAAAAAAAAATCAAAATCGGTTCAGTAGTTTAGGAGTCCATCGGGAACAAACATAGTGACACGTGATTTTTATATATAAAGATTTAATAACTTGGGAAAAATTTAAACAACCTGACATCAGGACGGACACGGAGACAGCTGTTGCGATCATACTTTGGTAATAAACCAAATATTTATTTTATTTAAAAAAATTTATTTTTATTTAGTTTTGAGTTTAAATATTTTAATACTAATAAGAATTTTCTTTTTTGAAGTTATTCAAAAATTTTTAAGTTAACACGAAAACTCAGTTAAAAATTATTTTAAAAATTAAAGTAAAGAGTACAAAGTAGTTAACGCTATACATACCTTGTAAATCTCTTCAAAGCCTTTTCTGCCTGTAGTGAGATTTGAACCCGCACTCCTACGATGATTGAAGTGTTACAGACGCATTTAGCTACGTCATGCCTTAGTTGCTGTAAACTTTATCCCAGTTGCCTTCCTTGCATATTTTTGTTTAGCATTTTAAGGGATTTGCTTTAATAAGCAATAAAGAAATAATAAATGAAAACGAAAACTATAAAAAATAAAAATAAAAGGAATTAAGAAATAAATGAATAATGAAGAAAATAAAATTTTAGATAAAAAAATAAAAAAATTAGTAAAAAATACGTAAAAAATAAAGAAAAAAAATAAGATAAATTAAAAAATAAAAAAAGAACTAAAAGCAACCAGGAACTGATCTATTCAAACAAATTCTATTCACGGTTCGATTTGCCTGAAACAAAAAAAAATTAAGTAACAAAAACAAAAAAAAATATAAAAACAAATAAATTAATCCTTTTAATAAAATCGAACAATAAATAAACAAAAGACCAAAATTAATAAAAAATAAATTAAAAATCAAAATGAATGAAATGATAAAACAAATAAATAAATAAAAAAAGTTAAAAATTTATGAAACAAAAACTGAATGTGATAAATATTTCAATAAAGCAAAATATAAATTAATACATCAACAAAAGCAAAATGGAATTAATGAAAAATAGTAGTGAGTATGTGAAAAAATATGAAAAAATTTTTTTTGATTAGATCTAGATTAGATTTATTCATTTTCTTTCAAATCAAAATATTTTTTACATGTTCACATATATAACATTGTCACTTAAATTAATACATTGAAATTGAAAGAAATGTGAGGCATTCTGTAAAGTTATCTAAAACTTTAGTTTTGAATGCCATCTCATAATGAATATATACAAATATGTGTGGGGTGAAAATAAAAATATATTAAATAAAAAAATTATGAATAAAAATATAATATAAATTGAATTGAGAAGAAAAATAAATTTTAATCAATAAATGAAAAAATTCAAATCTGATGGTAATATAGACTAAAAAACAGGAAAAAGTTTTTAAAAAAATAAACAAAGAAATAAATAAATAATATTAAAAGGGAAAAATGAAACGAATGAAAATTCAGCCGGACCTCTCTGAAGCCGATAACTGTCGATAACTGTTTAGTCTTAACCGGAATACTGTGCAACGAAATATCTCTACTCCCATAGGTCCAAAGAGTGCGTTCATATTGGAGCCTTGGTGCTAGCTCAGAAGATATTCAATAGAGGTGTGATTTAAGATGCGATTAAGGTGAACCTTCGAATACAGCTGTTCAGAGTGCAGCAGGTGCTGATGTGATGGTTTTGTTTCCTTGACAGTAGCTCAGGTTGAGATGAAATAGTACGAAAACCAAATTTTAGGGTTCACAAGCATTTAATTCCTACCTGTGTGGGTCAACTATGCAACTTATAAATACACTGACTTCATTAATTATTTCATACACTTTTTACTTTCAAAGAATGTTCTCAACTTATTGTACAATATTACAACCTTATAAGAATCTTCTTTAAATACTATGATGAAAAACTAAATAAAGTTATAGTGTAAAATAGTATATAGTGGTATGGCAACTTATCAACAGAATCGTCAACCAAAAGGATGATCTTAAAGTGTTGATTAAAAATACAAAATTTTAAAGATGATTTATGAGGTATTAGGTATAAGACGCCAGAGTTGTAAAGGAATTTTTTCCATTTAGAATAATTATTCCTTTGATTGCTGCCTCAGAAGATTGCAATACATTTTTGTTAGTACGGAGTAATGAACAAACATTTTCCAGAATAATGATTACTTTTTGAATTATGGACTAATATTCCATTTTTATTCCTCTTTTTTTTGCAATCCTTTGCATCTTTTTCCTTACAAATTTTTATATTCACTAGGGGAATAGTTTTGAAATTTGTTATTCCATACCAGAATGCTTTTTTAATTTTTTATTCCACATGAGGAATTCAAAAATGAATAATTAGTCCTGACTAACAAATAAGAATGATGACTAAAAAAGAAATTATTCGCTATTGCAAAAAAAGGAATAAAGGATGCAATCCGAAAGTGTCAGTACAGGAATGGGAATGCATGAATTGCATTCCGGAGTGATTGCATTCCTCAACAACTCTGTTGGATGCACACCTTCATAGATAAATTAATATCTTCGCTGGAAGTCAATTATTTCATACAAAGGTTGGTTGGGAACCCTACTTTAAAACACTGCAATGAACTTAAATATAAAATATTAAAATAATATTTTTGGGGGTTTGAGTTAAGTTGGCTACTAAGATTGAATTTATATATAATTTATATTGGTATTGCTTTTGGCATATTTCATAAAAATTTTAGAAAATTTAATAAGTGGCAACCTTGCAAAAGAACCTAAAATTTAGTAAAGGTTATTTACACAAATTTTTTAATTGTCCTAAATTCGAAGCCACGGGATATGAAATAGTAGCGCATATGAAATTTTGGTGGCAACTCGTTTGCCCTTCAAATATTTTTGAAGCTTTACTCACTGTTAGAATCGAGGCTTCAAAGTACCCCCAGCGGGTCAGGAGCTTAAAATATATCTACAGCAGGTGTGCCTGTCGTAAGAGGCGACTAAAAAACTCAAATGATTCAAGGGGTTGTTGAACGAATCCTTTCAAGAGGTTTCTGGCGCAATATAAGGCTTCTCCAACCCAATTGTTAACCTCACTTACTCCTAGCGAATCCTCTTTCTTTAGCAGCGGATGATTTGGCGAACGCAAGTGGGGTAGGGGGTGGGACATATTAAATCATCCCCGAGATGGTCGGGTACCTGAACGTACCAGACCTATATCCGGCATTGGACCAACAAAGAACAAAAACCTGTGCCTTTATCGCAACAAAAACCACAACAGGCTTCAAAGTCAATGCATACTAATATTTTTTAAAGCGTGAATAAATGCTTAGTGGGATATGTTCTCGCTTTATTTCAGCTATGTACACATTTGTTTGGGTAAAACCGATTAAGCGTATTCAGATATGTATGTATGTATGACTTTAAGCAATTAAATTGCTAATTTATAGCAGTTAGATACAGGGGCGGATCCAGCGCGATTTGTGAGGGGGGTGCGATTTAAATCAACTTTTTAAGTAAGATAAATTGACCTTAAAATTTTTCATACAAACACACATACATATCTACACTCATCTACAAAAGTCATCATCACTCAGATTTTTCCAGTTTTTACTAAGCTTTGCTTCGACCTTCATTATTTTCGATATTTTTGTAAAAATATATATTATTGTGTGGAGTTTCTTCAGGCAGACTTGGACTCATTTCAATGCTGGTGTACTGCAAATTTATTAGTTTCAATTGCTCGAAGTGCAAGTGCCCGAGTGAAGCCAAGTTTGACATCGTATACGTTAAACAGCACGCCTTTGGAGCGTATATCTGTCGTAAGTGATCTAGGCATTCTTTTTGATCCTAAACTGACTTTTAATACGCATATTTCATCAATTGTAAGCAAAGCAACGGGTATACTCGGTTTTGTGAAGCGATGGGCTAAGGAGTTTAATGATCCGTATCTGACTAAGACCCTCTACACATCGTTGGTACGACCAATCTTAGAGTATTGTTCGTGTGTCTGGTGCCCAGGGTATCAAAACTTTATAAAGCGTATTGAGTCAGCACAGGAACAATTCATTACATTTGCACTACGTGGTCTTAACTGGGATTCTAGTGTGCATTTGCCACCATATAGAAATAGGCTTCTCCTTATAAATCTGCCAACTTTAGAAAATCGAAGAACTTTACTCGGGGTAATGTTCATTCACAAGCTCATTATGGGCGAGATCGACTCATCTGATCTTGTTAGTCGACTAAATTTTGCTGTTCCTGGTAGAACGTCTAGGCACTTTGTGCCTTTTTATTTACCACTTTGCCGGCAAAATTTTGTCAAAAATAATCCACTGCGAAGCTGGTGTTCGCATTACAACAACTTGTATAACTGCATCAATTTCGAATGTTCGTTTTCCGAGTTGCATAATTCAATACTGTCAACGTCTGGCCTGATATTTGTGCTTTCTTTCATATGTATGGTAGAATTTAATTATTTTTAAGTGTAACATTAATTTTATGTTTTGTATATCTTAGTAGTCGACCGCATTGTATCTGTGTCGACTTTAATCCAAATAAATTAAATTAAATTAAATTAAAAGTATATAACGCCAACATTTAAACACACACTTAGGACTTTTTAGAAAATTCGGGAAAATTCCGCGAATTTTCATGCAAAGTTTTAGCTTTCAACAAAAATTTTTAGATTTTATCTCTCCAAAAAATTCTAAAAATTCTTACCGAAAAGATGAAAATTTGCTGAAAATGCGAATTTTCCTGAATTTTCTAAAAAGTTTTAAGTTGCTATTTGGATTTTAAGTTTTATATAACATACATGTTTTTATAAAAATAGCGCCAAAATTTAGGTCGAGCCAAATTTAGTGACTGTATATATTTTAATAATAAGCCATTATAAATTATTGTTTGTTATTTAAGCTGACACCAATATTCTGGCTTGCATTGCCTGACAATTGTAATAAAATGTCAACTCTTTCTATAATTTTTAATGTTTCAATGAAAACTAACTTCCGTTTAAATAATTATAAGATGAAAAAAAAACAAGTGTTCACTTTGTTTTGGGAAAACCCTCATTTTTTATTGATCTTGATGAGAAAGTTTATGTTTCATGAAAATGTTACGCTTATTGTGAACCCTAAACAACCTGTTGGAAAGGATATCTTATTATTCCGTTTTTTCGGGTCGTGTATTGAAAGCTCTTATACAGGATTTGAAACATTATAAATGTGTCAATTAGGCTAATTCACGACTATTTTTATTAGTTATCTTAGCTGAAAAATACTAAAAGTTCATCCACATTTAAGCAACTCTCTATATTGTCCATAAAGTACGAGCCCTCGACCTTCAAACAATTTCTGCTGCATTAACCGAATTTCGGGCCAGAGGAAGATAGGTTCCATCACTACTAAGAGCTGCCCAAAGAACTATGGATTTACTCAATTTTACATATATTTTTATCTTTATGTAGAATTATGTATATTATAAGTCAGAGCGTGCCACAATTCCCAAAATAATGGAGATTTCCAGGCGTGAATGTATTACTGCTGCCATATAGTAAACACATTAAGGCGATGTAGGGACTGAAATTCGCGAAGGCCTATATAAATAATTTTTTGTGCCATTTTAAAAATATTGGTCCTTCTTTTGTTTTTTCAAAAGGAATTTTTTTTCCAGAAAAAAGATGTGGCTGCCAAATTTCAGCGAAAAGTACGCAACTCTTTCTTCAAATACCAGAATAGTACATTTTTTCTGCTCATTTTACCCATAGCGAAATAAGTGGAAATTGGAAATGAATATATAGCTAAACTATTCATTTCATAAAATATTTCAACCGAAGTATTATAAATTGCAGATCTTGGGAGGGGTGGGGGGGGGCGATTAGGACGATCTTATAGATTATACATACATAAAAGCTAAAAATTTTAAAACTTTATATGTAATTAAAACAAACTTTTATAATTTTCATAAGTTCCAGATCAGAGCGGGAGGGGGCATCGCCCCGCCCCCTGGATCCGCCACTGGTTAGATAAATATTGGAGGCTGGCAAATGTCATAGAATACATATTTGTATTCTCATGCATCTACATATGCGATATGCTCAATTTGTAAAACTCTAAGGCATTTAAAATCAATCGAACATAATTTAAATTGACTGTAATTAATACGAGATAAGTCATAGCAATACTTTTTTGGTGTGGCTCTCTTGGAATAAGTAATGTTTTAAAAAAATAAGATAAAGGAGTAGGCATTCTATTGACTTTCGAAGCTGGGTGATGGTTGAAACTAAATTCTTCAATACTGGGTATTCTAATAGATTTTGATATCTTGAAGGCAGTATGTTATGCCTCAAGGTGTTGCTCTCTAACAGGGTCCAATTCAGCGCTATTTTTTAGAGTCATACAGATGCCTGTTTGGGATGGTTTAGGGATAATTTGAGAATTTTTCGAGACCTATTCGAAACTATCTTCGGAATTATTTTCGAATCATTTTGGGACTTTTTTCTGACTATTTAGGTATTGTCTTCGGGATCATTTGGGACTGTTTCGAGATCATAGCAGTTTTAGTTTTTGATATTATAATAATTTCAAAGTGTTTCGAAACTCTTTCGGTACTGTAATTGGAACTACTGGGTATAATTTTAGACTAGTTTGCTCACTATTTTAGCTCATTTTGGCACTATTTAGGAATAATATTCGGGTTGATCTCGGAATAATTTTTGGGATTGATTCGGGATTATTTTCGGTATTATTTAACATTATTTTCATGTCAAATTTGGGAGTATTTTAGGTTGATTTCAGGTCTACTTTCATCATAATTTCGGAACGATTTCTAGAACAATTTCGGGTATAATCTGGGATTATTTCAAGATTATTTGTCGGTCTTTCTCGGAATTATTTAAGATCATGAACGATGCTAAATCCGTGATTGAGCATCTCTAAATATTGAACCGTTTAAAGCAAGGGTACACTTCCCTGATATATAAATGCAGCTAAGGACGTACTGTAACAGAATTTTGGGGATTTCTGCTATTTATGCACCTTCTGCTAACGTTCGAATCGCTAAACTGTTGAATAAATCACTCCAATATTTAGTATTGCAAACTGGCTTTATTTAGATTACTTTGGGAGTAGTACAATTATACTTCACAATTATACTTCACTTCGCAACTGATAGCGTATTTTAATCAAACTGATTACTCATTACTCAGCTTGCGCGCTTTTATCTCGTTGCTTTGTGTTTTGTCTCCAAGGTCTACTGTTTCACCTTCTAGAACTCTGTAGCCATGCTGTTACCCTATATACGTGTAATTTGTATTTGTGTATTATTTTGGGATAATTTCAAACTGTTTCGAAGCTATTTCGGAACTGCTATCGGAACTTATTGGGTATAATTTCAGACTATTTTGATCACTATTTGATCTCATTTTGGAACTATTTCGGAATAATGTTCGGCTTGATCTCGGAATAATTTTGGAATCGATTCGGACTATTTCCGGGGATTTTAATTTCCTGTTCAATTTGGGAATATTTCAGGTTGATTTCAGGTCTACTTTCATCATAATTTCGGAACGATTTCCGGAAACAATCTGCGATTATTTCAGGATTATTTTTATTTCGTTCTCGGAATTATTTAGGATTATGTACATGCTAAATCCGTGATCGAGCCTCCCTAAATATTGAACCGTTTTAAAGCAAACGTACACTTCCCTGATATATAAATGCAGCTAAGAATGTATGCATGCTGTTACAGTTTCCTTTGACTTCCTAACTTGAATACCACACGGATATGCATATGTGCTTTAAGGAAACCAACAAACTTCCGGCAAGGGATGAATTTATTTTAATTTTTTGGTCTTTTCTCTGCCAATCATTCATCTATTTTTGTACTGTAAAATTCAAAAAATGTTGTTTGTATTGTTGCAGCATTTGTTTTTTATTGCTTAGTTCTTACGGTTAGTTGCAATTGTGGCTTTGGCGGTAGCTAAGAAAAACATCTGCTCGATTGCCATCTCAATCGAGCATACAAAATGCAAATTACTTAAATGTTTTTACAAACTCTTGTTAAGGTCGGCAAACTGGCCAACAGTCGCTTAAGAGGGTTGGGGCGGCGAGAGATACTAGTAAAAGGAATAAACATGTTTATTGTAATGTGTATATATTTTTGGGAGTTTTGTTATTGTAATGTTTAGCATTGGCATAGCATAAATGCCAACGGGAATAAAAATGTTATAAAAGCGTAGGGAAATGACGAAATATTTGGGTGTAGTAAAATTTCTTGGCGTCTACAGGATTCGTCACTTATCAAATTAGCGTTCAACAATTGTGGTTGTGTGTTGGTTTAATCTTTGTTTTTATCTTCCTCTTTCATGTGTTCTTAAATTGTCAACAAATTTATTGCCGTAATTTAAATGCATTGTCAAAATCTGTATGCATTCTTGCCCTTGATTAGGACTCGACTTCGAATAACTCAAGTCTTATACTTCTGCTACAAATCTACTTCAATCTTTATTTCAACATATATATGTATATGGTGCCGAAACGATTCTCATATTATCTGAGAATTGTTTTAGTATAATCTAGGGATTGCTTCCGAACAATTTTGTATTTATTTTTGATCATTTCGGGACCATTTCGTTTCTGATAATTTCGAAACCATTTGGCGATTTAAAAGTAATAGCTCGGGACGATAAATCCGTGATAATTGTCGTTATAAATTTGGTATTTTATGCAAATTTTGTTGCTACTTTTGGAGCAGTGCGCGATAACCTTGGAACTGTTTCGGAATCCTATGTTGTCTATCTTCCGATAATTTGGTATAATCTCCTGGCTGTCCTGTGACCATTTGGAGCCTACTTGATATAATCTCGAATAATATTGAAATGGTTTATGGATCGATTATGGACTGTTTCAATAAATAATATCGGCATGGTTTCATGACCAATTTGGGACCGTAATCAGCAATATTCCGATAATTTTGGCTTGTGTTCAAGACCAGTTAGAAATTGTTTTTGAAACCATGATTGTATTATTTTGGACTATTTCAAGATTATTTCGGGTCTATACTAAAAGCATTTCGGGATTGTTTTAGCTTAGATCCAAGATTATTTTCAGGATCAATACGGATCATTTTAATAGTACTTCGAGAAAATTTTGAGTATTATTTTGTTATTGTTTTCGAAATAGCTTCAAAATTGTTTTACTGTTTCTGTTGGAGCTATTTTGAAGCTAGTTTCTAGACTATAACAGAACTATTTCAAAAAATGTCTGGATTATTCTGTTTTCGTTATAATTTTGTAATCATTTCGAAATTGCTTGAAAAAAAAATATTAATACCTGCCGCGATATACCTGCGAGGAGATCTAGGCTGATATTCTCTCCCCATTTGCGTCGTACAACTGTTTAATTTTTCCAACAAATTGGCCTGGTAGAACCTGCATGTTTTATACCAACTTGAAGGCCGTGTGGCGTCCACGATTTTAGCAAAACTGTTTCTAAGTATTTTAACGTTGCTTTTGGGGACTTGAGCCCAGTACCTTGCGCGTGGTAGGCGAGCACACATCCTCCATACCACGGCGGGATTGCTTACCCCAAACTAAAAACGACATAAACCATTTTAGTTTTATACTTGGAAATTTGATTGTAGAAGTATATAAAGCAGAAATAACGATAAGTTTTAGGCACAGAAAAATAAGAAATAGCCATTTGTATTAAGTAAGATAATATGTCCATGCTTCACTGCGCAAATACGATGTTACACCTACGCTAATTCGCGTTTACGATTAAGTGACTTCAGGAAAAAAAATACAAGGTGAATTACCTCCGAAGAGATTTACGTCGATATTCACTCACTCAAAGTCTGCAGGGCAAATGAATTTTCACTAAGAAGCTTTCCATGGCAGAAATGCAATCGGAGAGTTTGCCAAATCACTGCCGAGGGACGACCCTTTTTAAAAAAACTATTTTCTAAATTTTTCATGTTAGTTTGCCCGGGAGTTGAACCCAGGACCCTCGGTGTGGTTGGCGGAGACCGCTTTCACCTTACAACGGCAGTCACGAGTTATGTCTGTGTATATGACTATGACTGTAAATTTCATTGCAAATACGAATAATAACTATAAGCCAAAACGATTTTATACTAATACGCTTTTTCCCCCAACGGGTTAGGGGGTCAAAATATACCCGCAGTAGATATGCCTGTGGTAAGAGGCGACTAAAATATCAGATTCAAGGGGCTGTGTAGCGCAACCCTTCAGGTTTCCAGCGCAATATACCAGCGCAAACCCAATTGTCAACCTCACCTATCCGCGGCGAATCCTGTTTCACTAACAGACGAGGCTCTGGCGACCCCAAGCTCCTCATGGAACTTGGGGGTGGGGAGGGAGGGATGGCCTGAAGGTTTAATGTGGCCACATAAATCGTTTGCGAGATGGTCGGGCTAGCACCTTAATGATGCTGTGTTACAGGAGCGTACAGGATCTGTATCCGGCAAAGGACCATCACATCGATAACACTCACAACCGCAACCTTATCGCTACAACAATAACAACAACAATACGCTTTTACGCCGATACGCTTTTACGCCAATACGTTTTTATATTAATACGATTTAAAGCTCATACGTTTTTATGCCTGTGGACTTTTTCGTTAGTA
>JARSSU010037178.1:0-11827 GCA_029619165.1 Eurosta solidaginis | reverse complement strand
AGCTTCAACAGAATTAGTCCGAGTCTCTACCACATTGAAGTGAAACATAAAGGACATAGTGAGTAGACAGAAAGATCGTGGTAATCCTCAAGTCGGAGCAGTACAGAGGAGACTATTTTCGAGTGTCGTATGTCAACGTTTTTGGATTTTTATATCACAGGTCCTTGAAGAAAGATTCCACACGTCCATGAGAATATCCTCTGAAGGGATTCGATGGCACTGCAATTCAAGCATGAACCGTCCAAGTTGACGTAATTATCTCAAGAGTTCATAAAAACTGCCGAAGGAAACTTGCAGCCATGAATGCATCGTGCATTGGATAAATGCCCTGGGCGGGAATTTTCCTAACATCAACGTGTTACTGAGGATTTTAGCGACCTTACCGCTGTATCGACTTCGGACCTAAATACAGAGAGAACCTTTTCCTGTTTGAAACGGATGAAGACTATTCAGAGAACAAAATTGGAACCTTTAACAAAAGTCCCCAAAACACTTTTTTACTTACACTAATCTCTTTTGTTCTATAATGGATCGCTTGAATGGATTAGCAGAGCTCTAGCGAATGCAATCGTGACATCGGCATCAATACGACGATCTGATAGGGGTCCCTGATGGTCTCTACAAAAAACTGCCGCCGGCTCGATTTTCTGTTGTAACAGATCGACACGTAGAAATGAGAGTTTTACTTTCGCGCGTCTTGCCGGATTTGGATGTAACCTTCTTGTCTATGATGTGCTCTAAGTACTCTACCCGTTTGCAGCAAAACTGGCATTATTTTTAGCTAATTTTAATCCGGCATTTTCTAGTATTTTCAAAACTCCCTCAAGCCTTTTCATATGTGTGCCCTATTCGGAGCCGTGATTAATATGTCATCCAAGAAGATACTACACACCCTCTAAATGCATCAAAACTTTCTATCATTCTTTTAAAAATTGCTGGGCCGATGCCGCCCCTACACTAGCCTCGTGTACTGAAAAAGTCCTTTTGTTGTCGCGATTGTAGTCAACTTGCGTGATTCGGGGTTAAGTTCAATTTGTTGATAGCCGTAGATATTCGAGTTTCGTAAACTCTTCGCCCCCATGAAGTTTCGCAAAGAGATCTTCAATCCTCGGTAACGGGTACTGTTCTACTACTAAACTTGGATTAACCGACACTTTGAAATCTCCACAGATTCTAACCCCCCATCTTTTTTGAGAATAGGGTGTAGCCCACTCGGAGAACACCACTGGCTCAAGGACTTTTAATTGTACTAGGTTGTTGATTTCTTTCTCCACCTTTGCCCTGGATCGCCAGCGGTACCGGCCTGGCTTAAAAAACCTTGGTGTCGCTTTTTCGATCACTGCAACCTCGCTTAGCCCTTGTTGAAACAACCTAAAATTCCATCGAACAGTAACGGAAATTTTTCCACCACCCTAGCACTCCTATACTTTCGCTGGGCAGTGTGAATTTTAAATTAGCGATATTTAACCCAAACGCTCTTAAAAAATCCTGCCTAGTAATGGCGGTCCCCATTATCAACTACTAAGAATTTTACCACTTCGGCCTTTGCCTTTAACCTCCCCAGTCCGTCATAACTACCAACAGGGTATATTGCTACGCCATTATACGTTTTTAATATAAAACGTTTGTACTTACAAGATCACTTCTGCTAACTAAGTTTGTTTGAACCGTGCTGTGCCGAGAGGATACTGAATTCCGAACCTGTGGTCCAACTCCATACTAATAAGCATTTTGTTCAGGTGAACATTTAATTTTATTGGACCATCGTATACAGATTGCAGTGCGAACAAATTCATTCGCAATCCTCCGCAAATTTTAGTTGTGTTTCCCTAACCGTACACACTTTTTTAAATGCCCTATTTGCTTACAGTTATGACACTTAAGTTTTATACCTGCTTCTCTGCTTACATGGTTCGATTTTCCACATACCGTGCACTGCTTCCCTTGTCTTTGCTGTCCGCGTTTTTCTTTGCTGCTTTGTTCGCTGACTGCGGCTGTTTCTGTTGCCGTCCGCTGTTCGTTGCGCTGCTGCGGTGGCTGTTGCTGCTGCTGTACCTTTTTGCCCTTGCTTTGTACATAGTTCAATGCTTCTTGCGGTTCTTGCTTAATCGAGTCACCGAGGCGTTGAGTATATATTTACTCGGTGGTGTTCGCAATGTCCACCGCCTTCTTAAAATCACACGCTATCGTTTCCATGAAAATTTGTCACGCGCTGGACCTTTCTCCAATCCCATGATAAATTGTCTCTCAGTGCGTCGCTCTAACATGCACCAAATTCACAATTTATGATAACGACCTTACCCGGACGGCCCACTCGTTTATGGACTCTGTTGTCATTTTCTTTGCCTCATAGAATTTATAACGCTCTGCAAACGCTGACGCCGGTGGCTTAAAACGCGCATCCATAAACTCTACGCAACTTTTAAACGTCGTCGCTGCATCGTCTACCTTTTGTGGGCACATTAAATTTTGCAGGAGAATATAAGATCCCTCACCGATTGACGTTAGAAGATTGCTTTTTTTCTTTTATCGTCCGTAATTTCATTTGCGATAAAGAATTGGTTCCATTGTTGACGGAATACATTCCAATTATTATCCTCGTGCCTATAATGTGGTACACTACCAATAATTTGAACGGCCATTTTACTTGCTGTCGTATGATTTTGTGAGTTCTGCTTTGCCTCGTCGCCACTGTAATGATCTTATTCATTTCACGTTGCTTACAGACTAAACTTACGACTAAACTTCAAGTAATTGAGCAGTGCTCCAAATGTGATTTTATGTATATATTCCAGTGAGTACGAGCATACAGTATATAGTGTAAGAGAGAGCATAGTTAATAGTTACACTGTATGTGTTTTCTGGTATACCTATGTGTACACTCATGTTAAATATATTGCTGTCCAATACATTACATATAATAAAATAAACAAATTGTTGACTAATATATAAACTAAAATGCTAAAGACTGATCCTATGTATTATAGCACTGAAATTCTAGTTACGTCATTGCACATTCTCTATCCCTCCCCATGTCCCAAGGCTATCTACACCACTGGTTGTAGTTGTTGCCTTGTCACTACTTCAGAAGCGTAGGCTTCCCAGGCTTCTTAACAAGCTCATTGGTTTACGGTGTGATCGTACGATTCCGTCTATTTTTAAGTACTTTGGAGCAAATGAGCCATGACTGTTTCGGTAGTGCAATCTTCCTTACTTTCCTTTATGCTGCGTAGTCTATAATTAAAGCTATGCGACCTTGGGTCTTCAAAAAAACATGATACACATAATCTATTCATGCTTGAACGTGTGAAGTTAAATTCGACCTTAAGTCAAAAAAATAAAAAGCTAAGCCGGGCATACCCCACCACTTTTTTCGTTGGACAAAATGAAGAAAAATTATCGAAAAAAAATGTTTCAAGCACACGAGGTTTTTTAAAAAACTTTGTGGAACTTTTGCCGAAGGTTTGCCCAGGATAGCCCAACCTTGGAAAAATTTATCGTAAAAAAATTTCTAGATGAAAAAACGAAACAAAAAAGAGCGCAATATTTCTTTTTTACTCTGTTTCGTTAGCGCTGTTACTGCTCCTTGCTTGGTAAGGAATATATATAGTGCATTTATTTAGCACAATACTGCGCAAAATAAAACTCTATATATTTTGCATTTCAATACCACGAAATCGTATGGCATGCCTTACCTGAATTGCATGTTTTAATCTTATTTGAATTAAATTTTTTTCCTTCACCGTACGCTTTTTGTTTGCATTTTCTGCCACGTTATCCTGCATTCCTCTTTGCATGTAAGACGTCAGCTTGCTGTTTGCTTGTTTTTGTTGGTTTCTTATTGTAGAAAAATAAAGACAATGTTTGTTGTTGCAGCTGGGTTTTATATATATTTACATATTGACAATAATGACAAAAAAATATGCAGACTCGTCCATGGACACCACAGCATCGGTTATTCTGTGTGCAAAGAAAAAGCATTACAGAATTTCATTAAGTTAAATATTTACATGCAAATACAACATATTTTTATACTCAGTTGAGCAGAGCTCACAGAGTATATTAAGTTTGATTGGATAACGGTTGGTTGTACATATATAAAGGAATCGAGATAGATATAGACTTCCATATATCAAAATAATCAGGATCGAAAAAAATTTGATTGAGCCAAGTCCGTCCGTCCGTCCGTCCGTCCGCCCGTTAACACGATAACTTGAGTAAATTTTGAGGTATCTCGATGAAATTTGGTATGTAGGTTCCTGAGCACTCATCTCAGATCGCTATTTAAAATGAACGATATCGGACTATAACCACGCCCACTTTTTCGATATCGAAAATTTCGAAAAATCGAAAAAGTGCGATAATTCATTACAAAAGACAGATAAAGCGACGAAGCTTGGTAGATTAGTTGAACTTATGACACAGAATAGAAAATTAGTAAAATTTTGGACAATGGGCGTAGCACCGCCCACTTTTAAAAGAAGGTAATTTAAAATTTTGCAAGCTGTAATTTGGCAGTCGTTGGAGATATCATGATGAAATTTGGCAGGAACGTTACTCCTATTACTATATGTACGCTCAATAAAAATTAGCAAAATCGGAGAAGGACCACGCCCACTTTAAAAAAAAATTTTTTTTAAAGTAAAATTTTAACAAAAAATTAATATCTTTACAGTATATAAGTGAATTATGTCAACATTCAACTCCAGTAATGATGTGGTGCAACAACATACAAAAATAAAAGAAAATTTCAAAATGGGCGTGGCTCCGCCCTTTTTCATTTAATTGTCTAGGATACTTTTAACGCCATAAGTCGAACAAAAATTACCAATCCTTTTCAAATTTGGTAGGGGCATAGATTTTATGACGTTAACTGTTTTCTGTGAAAATGGGCGGAATCGGTTGATGCCACGCCCAGTTTTTATACACAGTCGTCCGTCTGTCCTTCCGCATGGCCGTTAACACGATAACTTGAGCAAAAATCGACATATCTTTAATGAACTTAGTTCACGTGCTTACTTGAACTCACTTTATCTTGGTATGAAAAATGAACGAAATCCGAGTATGACCACGCCCACTTTTTCGATATCGAAAATTACGAAAAATGAAAAAAATGCCATAATTCTATACCAAATACGAAAAAAGGGATGAAACATGGTAAGGTAATTGGATTGTTTTATTGACGCGAAATATAACTTTAGAAAAAACTTCATAAAATGGTTGTGACACCTACCATATTATGTAGTAGAAAATGAAAAAGTTCTGCAGGGCGAAATAAAAAACCCTTAAATCTTGGCAGGTATTACATATATAAATAAATTAGCGGTATCCAACAGATAATGTTCCATTTTGGTCGATATCTGGAAAACGCCTTCACATATACAACTACCACCACTCCCTTTTAAAACTCTCATTAATGCCTTTAATTTGATATCCATATCGTACAAACTCATTCTAGAGTCACCCCTGGTCCACCTTTATGGCGATATCTCGAAAAGGCGTCCACCTATAGAACTAAGCCCCACGCCCTTTTAAAATACTCATCTACACCTTTCATTTGATACCCATATCGTACAAACATATTCTAAAGTCACCCCTGGTCCACCTTTATGGCGATATCTCGAAAAGGCGAACACCTATAGAACGAAGGCCCACTCCCTTTGAAAATACTCATTAACACCTTTCATTTGATACCATATCGCACAAACAAGTCGAGTCACCCCTGGTCACCTTTATTGCGATACCTCGAAAAGAACTAAGGCCCACTTCCTTTTAAAATACTCCTTAACTCCTTTCGTTTGATACCCATATTGCACAAACGAATTCTAGAGTCACCCCTGGCCCACCTTTATGGCGATATCTCGAAACGGCGTCCACCTATGGAACTAAGGATTACTCCTTTTAAAAAACTCATTAACACCTTTCTTTTGATACCCATATTGTACAAACAAATTCTAGGGTCACCCCTGCTCCACCTTTATGGCGATATCTCGAAACGGCGTCCACCTATGGAACTAAGGATTACTCCCTTTTAAAATGCTCATTAACACCTTTCTTTGATACTCATGATTGTACAAACAAATTCTAGGGTCACCCCTGGTCCACCTTATGGCGATATCTCGAAATGCGACCACCTATACAACAACCACCACTCCCTTTTAAAACCCTCATTAATACCTTTAATTTGATACCCATATCGTACAAACTCATTCTAGAGTCACCCCTGGTCCACCTATGTGGCGATATTTCGAAACGGCGTCCACCTATAGAACTAAGGCCCACTCCCTTTTAAAATACTCATTAACACCTTTCGTTTGATGCCCATATTGTACAAACATATTCTAGGGTCACCCCTGGTCCACCTTTATGGCGATATCTCGAAACGGCGTCCACCTATGAACTAAGGGTTACTCCCTTTTAAATACTCATTAACACCTTTCTTTTGATACCCATATCGTACCAACGCATTCTAGAGTCAACCCTGATCCACCTTTTTGGCTATATCCCTAATGGCGTCCACCTATAGAACTATGGCCCACTCCCTCATAAAATACTCTTTAATGCCTTTCTATTTGATACGCATGTCATACAAACACATTCCAGGGTTCCTCGGTTCATTTTCCTAAGGTTATTTTCTTTTGTTGTCACCATAGCTCTCAACTGAGTATGTATGTTCGGTTACACCCGAACTTAACCTTCCTTACTTGTTTCATATTAAACCATATAAAAGAAGTCTGGAAATTGTTACAAAAAATGTATGTATGTATGCGCAAAATGAATGGAAAACATAAAGGTAGGGGCGTTTTGAGTGAACTGCGCTGATCAGTTTATATGAGTGGAAGTTGATTAAAATAAGCTGCGGCGAGCTAAACTAATTTGAATGTGAGTAGCTAGTGGAGTATTGTGACTAGACTTCAAGCTATGAAGACATACTGAAGCGGTTGATCATAAGATGATTTGTAAAGTTACAATTTTATGCACCGAAAACTGATGAACTCATTCAGAGCGTTTAACTTAAATCCCAAACATTTTCTCTTGCGTCTTTACAAAAAGATGTGTGACTTAAAATTTCTTGAACACAGTCATTGATTGATTCATTATTTTTGCCCAAAATTATGCGCACTTTGCTGAAGAGCGCAACTGATCGGAAAACTATACATTTTTACAATTACGGAAAGCCAGCCGGTAACTACATAAGGATCATTTATATTTTTTCAACAACACAAGAAACACCAAGCACTAAAATGAAATACTAATTCAACCACATGAAGTACAAATATGGTGAACATACTTGTATGTACCTCAACACTACAGTAGCAAAAAATAAAATTAGCTAAACAAATGGAACGACTCAAATTTTTATTAGAATATAAACGATACGGGCTTATACCGAACCATGTATCCAACACATTAAAAAGCACCATAATAGAAACAATGTAGGGTAATTGAAACAACAAATAGATAAAACTAAACACAATTTCTTTCTAAAAATACTTAACATCGAAATTACACAAACAAATATTAACATAAAAACTATCAAAGATGCATTATACCACGCGCAACAACAAATACGTAAACCCTCAGCAAGGATAAATTCGATGCAGTCATCGCAAAACAAACAACCTTAGCAAAAGATAAGCAAGCAGAAAGAGAAGTCGCTGTCCTCCAAAATAGGGAGACTCAAGCAGGAACAAATACAAAAGTTAGGAATCAATATTAATAGCGAATGGTTTGTTAATACTACAGAAATAGAATTTCCCGAAGATGTTAAGTGGTTGTTGCCTTTAGGCAAAAAATTCACTGTACCAACAACCAAGGATAATTTTTCAGCCATACACACGATAGCCGAGAACAAGTTTTTGAGACATTAGAATCAGAAAATGAAAAAGAGGTTGCAAGGAACAAATGTGCAGTAGAATAATGCGGTTTAAACGCAACATCAAACATAATCCCGGGGAAAAGTTCATACTCGAAACATACAAAAAAACGAAGGCTTTTTTAAGAAAATACAAAGAAGAAATAGTCGTGACAGACGCGGACAAGGGTAACAAAACCGTAGTTCTATACAAATCGGTTACAAACTGAAAATGGACAAACTACAGGAGATAAGAACACTTACAAAGTAATAAAAGCCGATCCTACTAACACATTACAGAGGAAAAGCAACAACATGATAAACGAACTCTACAAACACAAATATATAAGTTAAGAGAAAAATATCAATTGAACAGCACAGCAGCAACCTCCCCACGTCTGTATGGATTGCCGAAAATTCATAAGCTTGATTGTCCTTTGCGGCCTATTGTATCGTCCACCAATGTTCCATGTTACAATTTGTCCAAAACATGTAGGAAATATTCTCAAACTTTAATTTCGTCCACCAATGTCCCATGTTACAATTTGTCCAACATGTAGGAAATATCTCAAAACTTTAATTTCGATAGAACATAAAGAATTCTTTAGAATTTAAAGAGAGATTAAACAATACAAATATATGTGATGAAGAAATGTTAGTGTAGTTTGATGTCGTCTCCCTATTCACTAACATACCTACCAACTTAGCTTCGAAAATTATAATGCGTAAATGGGAAGAAATTGCAAAAAGCACAAGACCGAAAAGTAAGTTCCGCAACATTCTGGACTTCTGTCTCCAAGACAATAATTATTTTACATACAACAACAAAACATACACACAAACATATGGAATGCCCATGGGCAACCCCTTTTCCCAACTATAGCCGATATAGTCATGGACGATGTACTCATCAACTCCTTCACGGAATTACAAGACAACGCAATATTAATATTAAATTCATAGTGAAATATGTGGATGACATTTTTGCAATAATAAATGGAGCAGACGCGAATATTATTTTAGATACACTCAATAAATATCATACGAGAATAAAATTTACCATCGAAAACGAAGAAAACAATAGCATCCCGTTTTAGATACACGCGTATATAGAGTCAACAACAACATAATATTAGATTGGTATTCAAAACCAACTGCTTCTGGGCGCCTCATAAACTGTTTGTCATCGCAGCCTTTAAATACAAAATAAATACGGGAGAAAACTTTATACATAAAGTATTATCAATTAGCCATCAACAGTATCATGACGCCAACGTAAGGAAAATGCAAAAGACACTTCAAACTAATAATACCCCGACTACTTAATAAATAGTTTAATTGAACAAAAACAAATGAGCATAAGAAACACAACACAAAAAACACCAAATATAGATAATAATAACCCGACAAAGCAATACTTTAGCGTCACATACATTCCTAGGTTCACAGAAAACTTAGCACGCGACATTATAAATACACCTAACACAACACTAGCATACAGATCAAATTGCACTTTGGCTACTGTTTTACAAAAACAAAAAGCCCAATAGAGATACACCAACAAAGCAACATAGTGTATGAAATACCATGTAAAGGGAACCAAAACAACAACAATTTTGCGACAGTCTATTTGGGCACGGCCCAAAAGGAGATTCGGCACGCGAATAGCTGAGTATGAAGCCAACATATGTAAACAAAAGCCCAGTACAGCATTATCACAGCATGAAATAGACAACAATCATATGTTCGACTTTGATAACGCGAAAATCATAGATAAAGAAATAAGAACAAAAACCAGATATACATTACAGAGCCTAAGAATTCTGCAAAAAAGAGAAAAGAGCATAAATTTAAGAGAGGACAATGACAATATTGCCGCTGCATATTTAGTTGTCTATAATTTAAGTTTAGTATGACAAGTGTACCACACAAGATGGTATCGATCTCTTTCCTTTTTTTTATACTGTTGATTGTTTGTTTAGTTCAGTTTTAAATGTCTAATATAATTTCAACCACCACATTTTATTGTAAGTTAAAATAAAATTCACAAAAAAATTTTTGTTCATTGTTGTTACTTTATGTCCAGTGTCATACAACTATATACATGTAAAATTAATAAAACTTATGTACCTTGTTGTTTTTTGAGAAAAAAAATATATAAATATGACCTTGAAAATGCCAAGGAAATTTGGCGAAACGTAGGGCTGAAGTGAATAATCGTGTTTTATTTGCACCCATGGAAATTAATAGATCAGAGCAGCTTATCAAAAACTAAGAATAAACGCAATTTTGATTATAACAAAAAGGTACCTTCATTCCTATTTCTATCATTATTTCAAGTAAAATCGTTCCAAGATTATATTACTTCAATCAAGATTAATGATTGGTTTTTGCTTGGACATTTTTAAAAACAAGTAAATTTTTTTGATTTTTTTTTCCAAAGAAGTTGTCATTATTTATGATTTTATTTTTTCAATCATGATAAGCCATTATTTAACATATTGTGACTAATATTATCATCACTAAGCGATACTATCATCACATGCATACAAGGCAGCGGAGAGATACAAACGCATGTCATCATCAGCCGACGTAGTACTCACAAATACACACGCATATAGCTACAATATACATGCATATGGTTGGTAACCAAGTATGAAGTTTACGAAATTACCAGACTAGGAGAAATGGGTGAACGAGAAAACCGAGAGTATAAAAGCAGCGTAAGCTGAGGCATCAGTTTTGATTTAAGCACTCTATTGGTTGTGAAGTTAATTGTTATTGTGAAGAACTCTCAAAGTAGTATAATAAAGAACATTTTGCATTATTGAATTTTGGAGTTATTTATTCAAGCGTTTAGCGATTCGAACGTTAGCAGAAGGACTGAAATAAGTTGAATTTCACTAAATTCGTTACAATATTAAGTTAGCTTTTCATAAAATTTTATGAGTTTAGTTTTAAAGTGAATCTAAATTAATATCTTGAGATTTTATGTTTTTTATTAAAAATTTACTCGATCGAATTAAACGCTATTTTGTAATTTTAGCTTTAATATTGAAGATAATTCTGTTTTCGGTGATTTTTGATTAAAAAATATAGTTAGTTCATTAAACTATGGTTTTGCTGATCTTAGTCAAAATTAGTCGTTAGTCTGTATATATAATTTTAAAGATCAATTGAAACCACTACTTTGCAATTTTAGTTTATTTTTGTTTTCAATTTTTTTTTATGATTTCTGTTTATACATTCGAAGAATGCGATATTTTTTAGTTTCCTATTAATTTAAATCCTTTTTCTATGATTTTTATTTGCTCAATCAAAAATAAAGGTTTTTTGTAGCTTTTATTTTAAACATTAAGCCAGTATACTAATAATACATGATTTATAATTTCGCTGTCAGCTTACGTCTTATTTTTTTCATTTTATTGTTTCAATGAAGATTAGCTATTATTTTGCAGTCTCCGTATCAGAGGTTAACTAAAATCACTAGTTTGTGATTCATTTCTAGTCAAGCTAAATAATCTCGTTTATTTGATTTATTTTATATTAAAATACATTATTTTACACAGACTAGTCGTTACTTGGTATTTTTTATTTGAAGTATGAAGTTCCCTCACTAGGGTAGGCACATTGTCGTTGGTGTGAGGGCTTAGCCGAACTCCATGTGCCCGACTATGAGGTGGAGCTGTTTGGGGCTGACATCTACGCCGTTTCGCCTCATAGGAGGGCGGCGGGGTGTCGGTGACCAAAAACTGCCAACCCCCTAATCCAGGGTGTTATGCGGATCGTGCCTATTGGGCGATTTGCAGCCAGGGGTAAATTCGGCTGTATTCGAACGGAGCCTTCCCGATACCGGGCCACCTCGGGAAGTATTGATGGCCTTACCACAGTAAGGGACGCTGCTGCGACGGACTCTTCTTTCCCCGTATATAATACTGGACCGCTGAGCCCCGCCTTGTCGGGAAGGTGGTT
>JARSSU010037177.1:0-11113 GCA_029619165.1 Eurosta solidaginis | reverse complement strand
CGACCTGCCCCCCCTCTCTTCTCCCTTTCTCGCTCCCTTCCCCCAACCCTTTCTTTCCCCCGCCCTCCGCTTCGGCTTGCCCCCTACCCCCCCCCGCCGCCTGGGCGAAATCGGGGAAGCCATGCACCAGTTTTTATACACAGTCACCGTCTGTCCTTCGCTCGGCCGTTAAACACAAAAACTTGAGCACAAAAACCGATAATCTTACTAACTTATCTTGGTTTATAAAAAATGGCCGCGAAATCCGACCATAACTACGCCCATTTTACCGATATTCGAAAATTACGAAAAAATGATGAGAATAAAAGCATTCATTCTATACCAAAATACGAAAAAAGGGATGAAACATGGTAAATGGATTGGTTTATTGACGCAAAAACAACTTTGGACTTTGTAAAATGGGTGTGACACCTACCATATTAAGTAGAAGAAATGAATAAAGTTCTACGAGGCGAAATCAACAGCCATTGGCAATACTGGCAGGAATACTGATAGTGGTATTCCATATATAAATAAATAGCTTAACCTGACAGATGATTTTCTGGATCACCTGGTCCACATTTGGCCGATATCCGAGAACGCCTTCAATATACATCTAATGGCACACTCCCTTTAAAAAACCTCATAATACCTTTAATTTTGATCCATATCGTACAAACACATTCTAGAGCACCCCTGGCCCACCCTAAGGAGATATCTCCGAAAAGGCACCACCAATAGAACTAATGCCACTCCCCCTTAAATACTCACTAACACCTTTCGTTTGATAACCATATCGTACAACACATATAGAGTCACCCTGCCCACCATAATGGCGATATCTCGAAAAGGCCGACAACTATAACCAAATCACCACTCCCTTTTAAACCCTCATTAAACCTTTCAATTTGATACCATATCCTACAAACATTCTATAGTCACCCATGGCAACCCTAATGGCGATATCCGAAAAGGCGTCCACATATACTAAGCCCACTCCCTCTAAAATACTCATTAACACCTTTCTCAAACCAACGACAAAACATTCTAGAGTAACCCTGGCCACCCTAATGACGATATCCGAAAAGGCGACCACCTATAACCAAATCCACACTCCATCATAAAATTCATTAACACCTTAATTTAATACACCATATAGTACAAACATTCTAGAGTAACCCTGGTCCACCTTTATAGGCGATATCTCGAAAAAGGCATCCACCTATAGAAATAAGCACACCTCCCTTTTAAAAATACTCATTACCACCTTTCATTTGATACCCATATCGTCAAACACATTTAGAGTCACTCTGGCCCACCTAATGGCGATATTCGAAAAGGCATCCACCTATAGACCTAATGCCCACTCCCTCTTAAAATGCCATAACACCTTTCGTTGATACCCATATCGTACAAACATCACGAGTCACCCTGGCCCACCTATGGCGATATCTCGAAGGCGTCTCTTCCACATATAGACCTAAGGATCACTCCCTCTGTACAAGAATGCTCAGTACCACCTTTCGTTTGATACCCATATCGTACAAACACCATTCTAGAGTCACCCTGGCCCACCTACTGGCGATATCTCGAAAGGCGTCACCTATACGACCTCATGCACGTACTCCCTCTTAATGCTCAGTAACACCGTTCGTTTGATACCCCATATCGAACAAACATTCTAGAGTCACCCCTGGACCACCTATATGGCGATATATCTGCGAAAAGGCCGTCACTATAGACTAATGCCCACTCCCTCTTCTATTTAAATGACTCAGTACCACCTTTCGTTTGATACCCTATCGTACAAACACCTTCTAGAGTCACCCTGGCCCACCTAATGGCGATATTCGAAAAGGCGTTCCACCTATAGACCTAATGCCCACTCCCTCTTAAATGCTCAGTAACACCTTTCGTTTGATACCCATATCGTACAAACTTCTAGAGTCACCCTTGGTCCACCTTTCATGGCGATATCTCGAAAAGGCGTCCACTATAGAACTAAGGATTACTCCTTTTAAAATACTCATTAACACCTTTCATTTGATACCCATATCGTACAAACACATTCTAGAGTCACCCCTGGTCCACCTTTATGGCGACTATCTCGAAAAGGCGTCCACCTATAGAACTAAGGCTCACTCCCTTTAAAATACTCAGTACACTTTCATTTGATACCCATATCGTACAAACAATTCTAGAGTCACCCCTGGTCCACCTTATGGCGATATCTCGAAAAGGCGTTCACCTGTAGAACTAAAGCCCATTCCCTTTTAAAAATACTCATTACCACCTTTCATTTGATACCCATATCGTACAAACACATTTCTAGAGTCACCCCTGGTCCACCTTAATGGCGATATCTCGAAAAGGCGTCCACCGGTAGACCTAAGGCCCACTCCCTCTATAAAATGCTCAGTAACACCTTTCATTTGATACCCATATCGTACAAAACAAATTCTAGAGCAGCCCTGGTCCACCTTTATGGCGATATCCCTAAATGGCGTCCATCCATAGAACTATGGCCTACTCCTCTTAAAATACTCTTTAATACCTTCCATTTGATACACATGTCATACAACCACATTCCAGGGTTACCCTAGGTTCATTTTCCTACATGGTGATTTTTCCTTATTTTGCTCCATAGCTCTCAACTGAGTATGTAATGTTCGGTTACACCCGAACTTAGCCTTCCTTACTGTTAATGTTCTATTATTTTTCATTATTTACTCATGAACTTATGGATTATCTTACCTTTACCCCACACTATAGTACATGTCATAATCTTAATTGTGAACGCATTCAATCACTAAATGCATATCATTTTACTGATGCCTATTCCTTTCTATCGTTTATAATAATTTTTAAGTTATAGTCCCTATGTATACATATATGTATGTAAAAACTTATTGAAAGAGAATGAATAATTCTAATCTAAATCTAAATGACAAACTAATTTGCAGCTAGCGATATTTTCGCACAACTTTCGCCCTATCATGCCCTACGAATAATCGATAACTGTAACAGCATCACATTTCAGTGTTTCTTAAATCGTTCTCTAATCGAGTTATAACCAAATACCAAGTAGTTTTAGTGTAAAATCACAATATCTCTGTAACGTTAGATAGTGTGTTCGCTGGGATGGTGCTAGCGTGCTCCGCCAAACACAGTGAAAGTCTTGCGTTAAAGTCCCGCGCAAGACAACATCAACTACTAAAAAAACGTTGTTTCAATTTGAAAACAAGTAAGGAAGTGTAATTTCGGGTGAAACCGAACATTACGTACCCAGCTGTATACTTGAAATGCTGTTGTTGTTGGTTTTTGGCTCCTGAAACATTAAAATTGCTTAGAAAATAAATGGGCGGTGCCACACCCATTTTCAAAAATTTTATTGTTTTCGAATTTAATGTATAATTCAATTTAGAAAGTAAAAATCTATTGATACAAAGCTCTTTTCGCTAAGATATAGCTTATTATTTTCGTCTACGACCTTTTAAAAATCTTTTATATAAAAGTGGGCGTGGTCTTTAACCGATCTCGTCCATTTTTTCTAGAAATATTTCCTGCTATAGGAAAAATTTGTGTACCCAATTTTGTTACGATCCGTTAATTTTTCTTCGAGTTATGGCTCCCGAAACATAGAAAATTTCTTAGTCATAAGAGGGGCGGTGACACGCCCATTTAAAAAAAATTCTTTCAAATTTTTATCAAGAGTCTCAATGTCAGTCCACACGTAAAATTTCAACATTCTAGGTGTATTATTTACTAAATAATCAGGTTTTTTGTGTTTTCCAAAATGTTATATATATAAAAAGTGGGCGTGGTCTCAATATTTACTCAAGTTATCGTGTTAACAGAAAGCCGGACAGACGAACGGATGGACATAGCTCAATCAAATTTTTTTTCGATACTGATGATTTTGATATAGGTATGGAAGTCTATATCTACCAAGATTCCTTTATACCTGCAAACTCAACCGTTATCCAATCAAAGCTGTATACCCTGAGTACAAGTACAGTTAGGTATAACAAGTTCTTCTAAGCGGGATCGCCCCTTGGCAGTAATTTTACAAACACTCCGAGTGTATTTCTGTCGGCATTAAACATGTAGGTCCCGTCCCTTCGATTTGTAGGAAAAACTAAAAACAAGCACAACGTAAATTGGAAGGGAAGTTTAGGCTTACATCTCCTCGAATAGAGGCTTCGATTGCTGAGGGTTTTCAAAACAGTTTAATCAGTGCGACATTCAGCGACACCTTTTGCTAAACTAACAGCTCCTTAAGGCCCTGGAAAACTTTCCATATTCATAACGCCCAATCCGTAAACATATTTTCACTTGACCATAGGTACTGGCATCGGTTATGATCTATTCATACACGAGGGAACTTTACAGTAGTGATCAAACTTTGGTCTCAAATTTGAGGCATTTACATATGTACCCTTTCATTGCATATAATCAAACTATTAGATTACTCGCAAGCATAACATTTTATTTATATATGATATATAAAACAAATGATATATAAAATTATATACAAAACAAATATCGACGGTTAAGTGGAATGTCACCATATCTCAAAATGTTTCGAAATTCGGTGTTCTGTAGAGTAAAGGTGATATTCCACTCAATAGTGAATTTACTAATTGACACCCATTAATGCTCTAACTTTTTCATCTCTTAAATCTGTAAATAAAGTTCGGAATATTGGTGGTAACACTAATAGAGTATGCTACCGCACAAAGTTTGCCATCCACAAATGCCCCTGCTCCAGCATCTCTAGAATTCAGCCAACTTCCTTCACATCCAGCACAAATGGCTGTATCATCTACAACGAACCATGGCATCCCAGTTTTATAACGGTCCTGGCATTTACTCATTTTTACTATAGGCATCCAAGCACTTGTGAGAGAAATTCCCATACCCCATCCAAATACACGCATATCCCTGCCCGGTCCTAATGCGGTATGCATAGGGCAAATCACTGCAGGCATTACAAAATTTTCCACCCTTTGAAAACTTGGATCCACTTTAACAACAGCTATAGATACGAATCCTTCCTCATACCCTTTTAAAAAATTTATACCGTACACTCCGCTTTCTTGACGATAATCGCTTATTTCTTTTAAATTGTTTACGCCAGCCATAACGTTGAGATTTGCTCGCCGCCGGAATGGGTATACGCAATTTGCATCTGTAATCACCGAATCCAAAGAGATTAAGGTACCACCGCAAATATACTTGAAACGATTAAGTATTGCTACAGTATGAGTGCTTTCCTCTCTATTATACGTTCTCCATTTATAACACGAAACTCGGCATTCGTTTTGCCTGAGAAGCAGCGTAGAACGACAAAGACGATCGCGAAAAGACGACGTGAATTCATTTCAATTTTAAAACTTTTGCATCACTTTTTAAGTGTAAACTACCTCGGGATTAATTTTGTGGGTGCTATTTATACCAAATTGAGCAATGTGAATAAAAAATAAGCAAAAACCTTTCAGTCAAAATTTCAGGAAATTACAATAACAACACACAACCTAATTAAAGTCAAGCCACACACAAAATTTTGTTGTTTTCACCCGTTCATTATAATAAAAATAAAAATAAATGCAAGGCGAGATAACCTCCGAAGAGATTTTAGGACGAGGCTTGATCTTCCAATTTGCGTCGTCGGCGTTGTTTAATTTTTCCTACAAATGGACATGACGACACTGCATGCATTTAAGCCGACTCCGACGTCTCTGTGTAAGGCAGATGAGTCTCACTGACGAGCTTTTCCTGGAGAAAATACATTCGGCGTGTATGCTAAACACTTCGGAGGCGCCTCCGGTTAGAAAAACTTTTTAGACCTTCAGGAACATGAAATGGTAATATTAACTTTGGTCGATGTTTGTAACGTTGAGAAATATAGAAGATAGACTCACCATTAAGTATACCGAATTGATCAGGGCGACGAACTGAATTGATATAGCCATGTCCGTCTGTCCGTCGTCGTCGTCTGTTTGAACGCAAACTAGTCCTCAAATTTTGAGATATCTCAATGAAATTTGCACAAGGATGTATTTTTGTATTATATTAGACATTTGTCGGATCCGGTAGGATCGGACCACTATAACATATATCTCCCATACAACCGATCGTTCAGATAAGACGATTTTGGTCATTCCTGCCGCAATTTAGAAAGTATAAACGTGAAACTCGGTGATATATATTCTAATATATCATAGAAGATATCCTGAAAAATCATTTGATCGGAGCTATATATACATAGTTATATCCCATACAACCGATCGTTCAGATAGAAAGATTTTTGGCATTTCTCCCTTAATTTCAGAAAGTATAAACGTGAAACTCGGTGATATATATTCTAATATATCATAGAAGATTTCTGAAAAAATCACTTTGATCGGAGCTATATATAGTATCTATCATACAACCGATCGTTCAGATAGAAAGATTTTAGCAATTTCTCCCTTAGTTTCCAATATAAAAACGTGAAACTTGGTGATATTTATTCTAATATATCATAGAAGATTTCCTGTAAAAATCATTTCGATCGGAGCTATATATAATATATATCCCATACAACCGATCGTTTAGATAAGGGGTTTTTGCATTTTTTTATATTTATCTTAAAATCGTTTAGGTATGTACATGTGTTCACTATATAGTTCTTATCTTATACAGCGCATTATTTGGAGATTACGAATGGGATAAGATTATTGTTCAGCCCCTTTCACGAAAGGTATGAAGTCTTCGGCACAGCCGAAGACCGTCCCGTCCTTATTGTTTAATAAAAAACTTTTTTCTTCATTTTTATATTACTCTGCCCGGGAGTTGAACCCAGGACCTCGGGGTGGTAGGCAGAGCATGCTACCATAACACCCCGACGGCCGCCTCGATCAACTTAAGCTTGTGTAAATTTTTCGGTGATATAGGAGACTAATAAGCCTATTTAATTATAAGCTATAATGGAAATTTTTAATTAGTTAAACAAACGGATATACTTACGCATATACCAGCGAAATGAAGTGAACGTGGCTTTGACAAAACATTTTGCTATACTTTTCAAGAAAATTTCCTATGAATTTTGTGTGTTATATACAAGTATATTTGCACAGCTGAATTGTGTTATCAGATTGATATCTGTACAATGGCTGTATTTTAGTGAATAAATACAGAATAATGTTCACTAATAGTTTATATTTGTTTCAAACTGCTAATAGTTTCTATTTTATACTGCCAAAAACCAGAGTTGGGAGAGTGCACGAAATCTGAGCTATCACACTGCTCGAAACTTAAATGGGCTGACATAATCAATATCTTTCATAAAGTTTTAATAAGGCGTTATTGTTGTGGATTTAAATCGCTGTTCATCTTTCACATATTCGTAAAAACAAGCTAAAAGCGCGTCCCAGTCCGCACGTATACCAATATATGATCTTGAAACGAGATCGTCCAGAAAATAAATAGTACCAACAAATCGCGAAATACTCGCAATCGCGGAGATAGCAAACGGTGATATACAGAAGGAAGGATATAGTGGAGTTCTTTAAAAGGAGGGATCCAAAAGACGCCACTGAAATACTTTTTTTAGGATCATTTTTCGGATGTTTTTCAGCATCAGTGTGGGATCCCGTCAGGATAATGTCGGGACTTTTCGGTACTATTCGGGATCATTTGGGGACCCTTTCGTCCATCATTTCTGGTAGTTTCGGAACTTTTTCAGGATCATTTGGGTACCCTTCCTGGACATTCTGTGTGGTTCTCTGGATCAGTTAGAATAGCGCCGATGTCATTTCAGGCTTGATGGGAGATTCTGCATAGTTTTAGGGATCCGTCCGCGATACCGACGGGGCATTCCGTGGCTTTCGATCATTTGGGGACCCTATCAGGTTATCAGCTCATTTAGTTATTTTTTTACTCTTTTACAAAAATAAAATACATTAGACAGACAAATAGATAACCATATGTTTTATTTCGCCTTGTGGACGGGGCCGCGGGTAAAAGGCTAGTAATATTATAAATGCGACTGTTAGGATGTTGATAGGTCTGTGTGGTCCAGACGCTTGGCTTCGTGACTCAATCACGACTAAGAGCGGCTGGACACCATCCACTCTGCCCCTCTGGTGCACAAAATCTACAAATATGTTTTAACTCATATAGACATTTTCTCCCTACATGAATAATTTTGTTATCGGGCTCGCGTACAGATTGCGATCTAAACAATTTTGGAAAATCTCCTTCCGCTCTCCGCCCTCCTGAAATGTTTTACTAAACACGCTTTATTAGCTAGTATGTTTGTTTGTAACTCTCATTCGCTTTAACGTGCCTACTGCTTATTAACATGCTTTATAATTAGCTTCACCGTATGTGAAATCCCGTCAGGGTCATATCGAACCTCCGGGATCATTTCGGATGGTTTCCGGATTGTCGTCGGATCTCCTCGTGCGTGACTTCGGGACTTTTTCGAGACTAATTCGTATCAATTTCGGACTCTTCCGGATCATTTCTGTATAGTGTTTCGGGATCCGTCCGGATCCCGTCGGGGTTATTTTGGGACTTTATCGGGATCATTTTGGACCCTTCGCATCCATCTGGTGGCATTCGGGATCACAACGTGGATTCCGAGAGAGAGTGTTTCGGATCTTTTTCGGGAGTATGCTATAAGAGAAAATTGGAGACACTTGGTTTTTTTTAAATCGGATCGCGGTGCCACGTGTTATGTAGAAAAGCAATTTATCTGAAATGAAACACACTTACTGTGTTTTTATATATGGATAGGTTATCACATCATACTGTTGTTTCCGTTTTACGTCTTAAATAAATAAGTCTTATACTTTAAATTGTAATGTTATTAAATACGTCGAGTTTGATTTCATTCATAAACGAATCTTACGGCTATCAAACGTTTTAGCTTCAATATTTCACTTTGCTTTCGGGGCTACGTCTATTGTTTTATACTCCGTTGAGCAGAGCTCACAGAGTATATTAAGTTTGATTGGATAACGGTTGGTTGTACATATATAAAGGAATCGAGATAGATATAGACTTCCATATATCAAAATAATCAGGATCGAAAAAAAATTTGATTGAGCCATGTCCGTCCGTCCGTCCGTCCGTTAACACGATAACTTGAGTAAATTTTGAGGTATCTTGATGAAATTTGGTATGTAGGTTCCTGAGCACTCATCTCAGATCGCTATTTAAAATGAACGATATCGGACTATAACCACGCCCACTTTTTCGATATCGAAAATTTCGAAAAACCGAAAAAGTGCGATAATTCATTACAAAGACAGCTAAAGCGATGAAACTTGGTAGATGAGTTGAACTTATGACGCAGAATAGAAAATAGTAAAATTTTGGACAATGGGCGTGGCACCGCCCACTTTTAAAAGAAGGTAATTTAAAACTTTTGCAAGCTGTAATTTGGCAGTCGTTGAAGATATCATGATGAAATTTGGCAGAACGTTACTCCTATTACTATATGTACGCTTAATAAAAATTAGCAAAATCGGAGAAGGACCACGCCCACTTTAAAAAAAAATTTTTTAAAGTAAAATTTTAACAAAAAATTTAATACTTTACAGTATATAAGTAAATTATGTCAACATTCAACTCCAGTAATGATATGGTGCAACAAAATACAAAAATAAAAGAAAATTTCAAAATGGGCGTGGCTCCGCCCTTTTTCATTTAATTTGTCTAGGATACTTTTAACGCCATAAGTCGAAACAAAATTAACCAATCCTTTGAAATTTGGTAGGGGCATAGATTTTATGACGTTAACTGTTTTCTGTGAAAATGGGCGAAACGGTTGAAGCCACGCCCAGTTTTTATACACAGTCGTCCGTCTGTCCTTCCGCATGGCGTTAACACGATAACTTGAGCAAAAATCGACATATCTTTAATGAACTTAGTTCACGTGCTTACTTGAACTCACTTTATCTTGGTATGAAAAATGAACGAAATCCGACTATGACCACGCCCACTTTTTCGATATCGAAAATTACGAAAAATGAAAAAATGCCATAATTCTATACCAAATACGAAAAAAGGGATGAAACATGGTAGTATTGGATGTTTATTGACGCGAAATATAACTTTAGAAAAAACTTTATAAAATGGTTGTGACACTACCATATTAAGTAGAAGAAAATGAAAAAGTTCTGCAGGGCGAAATAAAAACCCTTAAAATCTTGGCAGGTATACATATATAAATAAATTAGCGGTATCCAACAGATGATGTTCTGGGTCACCCTGGTCCACATTTTGGTCGATATCTGGAAAACGCCTTCCAAACACACACTCCCTTTTAAAACCTCATTAATACCTTATTTGATACCCATATCGTACAAACACATTCTAGAGTCACCCCTGGTCCACCTTTATGGCGATATCTCGAAAAGGCGTCCACCTATAGAACTAAGCCCCACTCCCTTTTAAAATACTCATTAACACCTTCATTTGATACCCATATCGTACAAACATATTCTAAAAGTCACCCCTACTGGTCACACCTTATAGGGACGATATCTCGAAAAGGCGAAACACTATAGGAACTAAGGCCCACTCCTTTTAAAATACTCATTAACACCTTTCTTTGATACCCATATCGTACAAACGCATTCTAGAGTCACCCCTGGTCCCCCTTTATGGGATATCTCGAAAAGGCGACCACCTATACACAACCACCACTCCCTTTAAATGCTCATTAACACCTTCCATTGATACCCATATCTACAAACACATTCTAGAGTCACCCCTGTCCACTTTATGGCGATATTTCGAAAACGGCATCCACCTATAGAACTAAGGCCCACTCCGTTTAAAATACTCATTAACACCATTCGTTTGATGCCATATTGTACAAACAAATTCTAGGGTCACCCCTGGTCCACCTTGTGGCGATATCTCGAAACGGCGTCCACCTAGGAACTAAGGATTACGCCGTTTAAAATACTCATTACACCTTCAGTTTTTGATACCCATATCGTACAACGCATTCTAGAGTCACCCCGGGTCACTTTATGGCGATGATCCTGATGGCGTCACCTATAGAACTAAGGCCCACGCAACCCTCATAAAATACTCTTAATGCCTTTCATTTGATACAAATTCACAGGTTTCT
>JARSSU010037174.1:0-10845 GCA_029619165.1 Eurosta solidaginis | reverse complement strand
ATGGAAGAACGAGATAAAACGGAAACAGCAAAATGTGACAACTAATAATCTAGTTCCAGGGTATGGGACATATGTGAACGCCTAATCTTCTTATCATGGTTTATTGTAGATTAGTGCCTGAGTAAGCGTGATCTAAGATTACAACTCTCTCCAATATCTGACCATTTAAAGCTTTCAAATCACAATAACTGACATCCAATAACTTCCATTAACTACGTACTTTTTGTATTTGCTATTTGAGCTAACAAATTTGCAAACAATTGCAGAGTTGCATTTTTTACAAACTACAATACATTGCTATCAAATAGAGAAAAATGAAATAAAAAACGAAGTGCACCCACGTTTCTCACAGTTCCGGTGCATTCAAATTCAAATGCGAACACATGAAAAATGACGTGACAAATTGGCAGTGATGTGCATGCCACGCCTCTTACCACCACCCTCTACAAAATGTACTTACATATTATTTCTTTGGCTTTTTGACAGCTCGTTAGTGGCACGTAAAACCCTTTAGCACCAAAAAAAGATGTAGAGAGTGTTGATAAAAAGCACAAAAAAAAACACAGTAACTTAACGACACACAGCGATTGGCCTTTGCAATTTTCAATTTTGAAACGTTTGATTTGCATTTGGATTTCAATTTGAATTTGCATTTGAATAGCAAAATTGCAATTGCGTTGCACATCAAAACAAAAAAACCAGAGCACCCATTTGTGTGTGTTAACATTTTGCGTTTGTTTTCCACATCCATCAAATTATTTAGTACAACGTGAATTGACAATCGCCAATCACCGCCGAACAATCAGTCAACTCAATACATAACAATCGACATCACAATTGCATTTGCATTCGAATATTTTTTTCTTTTTCTAAACGTTTCGTGTTTTGCCTCTCGCTTTTTGACTCACATAATTGATTATTTTCTTCTTGTATTTCTGCACCCCCTTTTTGCTATTGCAATGTTTAGAAATTTGTTGCTGTTTGTTATTGTATGCTAACAATGGTCGAAATGTCATTTGGCGGTTCGTGTTGCCACTTTGACTTTGACACTTGCATACTGATGAGCTGACGGTCAACAAAGCGCGAAAATATGAATACGCCAAGCGCATTACTTGTCCTTTGTGCTGGTTGTTATTTTATTGTACCGTTATGGTCTATGCGTTTTTTTATTGCAGTGAACAGTGATGCCCCCCTCCTTCAGTGGTGCTTACATTCGTTTTGGCTGCACGTGACATCACTCAAGAAACGCTTTTGCGGGGTTAATAATAATGCATTCAAATGAAAAATAAAAAATTTGCAACACCCTGTACTAACCACATACAAATTTATAGGGCTAATTAAACTTCCTTAACCCTAACGCCATAGTCGTAACCATACCCATATCCATAACCATCTCAGGTGATCGATTAATGGTGCCTTAACCTAAGAATCGTGAAAATTTCATAAAAATGAAGAAAACGCAAAAAATAAGTCTCTTAGTCATAACGTATCCAAAACAATGAATAAAATCTACAAAAAGTTATTAAATTCACCAACTCAAATATTTTTGGGTTATGGATATGGCGAGAAACCAAAAATCAATTGGTTGGCTATGGTATGGTTATGGCGTTAGCGTTATGGTACGGCACCATTAATCCATTACAGTGATTTCCATAAGGTAGGTTCGATCAGCTGTTTTATCTGGTTATGGTGATAGGTCACATTGGCCCTTATCACCCGGTACTAGCGCCCGCCGTGGTGTGATGGTAGCGTGTTCCGCCTACCACATCGAAAATCCTGGGTTCACCCACGGGAAAACCAACATCTACATTTTAGAAACAAGTTTTTTTCAATTAAAATAAAATTTTTCTAGCGGAGTCGCCCCTCGTCGGTATTTGGCAAGCACTCCGAGTGTACTGCTGCCATGAAAAGCTCTCAGTGGAAACTCATCTGCCTTGCAGATGCCATTCGGAGTCGGCCTAAAACAAATAAGTCCCGTCCCGCAAATTTGTAAGAAAAAATTTAAAAGAGCACGACGGAAATTGGAAAAAAAAGCTCGGCCTAAAATCTCTTCGGAGGTTATCGCACCTTTCATTTATTTTTATTTATTTACTGGTGGGGGATGATGTGATGTTTTCACACACTTTTCTTCCAACCATAACCTTTCGAATGTGGAATAAAAAAAATTACCACACCCTGTACTATCCACATACAAATGTACCACCCGGTGCTGATATTTGAAGACTGGGTGTTCATATTACATATTTTTTTTTATTTCATTTTAAAAGATTAGTTTATTTTTAGTAGTATAGCATCATCAATCACAAGACGAACAGACTACCTGATTCCCTATCTGCGCCTCGAGGGTGATCTTAAGGCCACAATAGAGGTGGACGGTTGGCGCAAGGGTGCTCAAATGGCGGACGAGGCGATACATGTGTACACAGATGGTTCCAAAGTAGCGGAAAGAGTAGGGTCTGAGGTATACTGTGATGATCCGGAAATAAATAAACAGATCCTACTGGCTGCCGGTTTTCCAAGCGGAAAGAAAATAGCCCAAACTGCAATCGTGTTAACTTTTATACATCTATATTGGGTTCCAAGGTATATGGGAATAGATGGGAATGAAAAAGCGGATGAAATAGCTAAAAAGGGCGCATCCCTTGAAACTTGCTCCTTAGACGTCCCAATTAGACTGGACGAAATTAAGCGAAGGCGAGAGGTGCACATGATCGGCCAAGCAGGAAAGGCGTGGGTTCAAGCGCGGGGCTGTAAAGTGTCGAAGATTATGTGCAGGTCTTACAACCTTAGACTAACAAAGTTGCTTTTATCATTAAAAAGAGAGGACTGTAGACTCATGACGGGTATTATGATTGGACACTGCCTTCTGGTGTCACATGCCTTTAAATTAGGCTTGGTCAGTGATAGCAGATTTAGAAAGTGCGGGCTGGAGGAGGAAATGATCGAGCACGTTCTGCGCTCTTGCCCTGCGCTTGCCAGGCTAAGACTGCAGCTATTAGGAGTGATACAGTTGTCAGATCTAGAAGCAGCAAGTGGCTTAAGTCCTAGGAAGCTTTTAGTATTTGCCAAGAGGACTGAGTTATTTTATAACATAGGTCATGGTTTTTGATAGGGTTTTTCAGTTTGATCGTTAAAACAAACTTCTGGTAACACTACGGACTTATTCAGTCTATGTGAGGTCCTCATGGACTGGCCAGTTAAACCTAACCTAACCTAGTTTATTTTAGTCCAACTATACAACGCAAGCATCCGACCAGTAACAGAAGGTGCTCATACTGGAGATAGATAGATAGATAAGTGTTGAGGACTGCACTGCGACCATTTGTCTATTTCGGCCTTATCTCCTTAACAGCACTTCATTCAAGCTGGCTTCTCTTATAAAGTCTGGCAAATTTGCTTAAGGGTTTATATGTGTGAATGCTAAAAACTAAGCCCCACGTCAAATTCCAGGAGGATATGCTCAGCCATCTGTACCATAAGACACCGGCCTCAATCTCCTTTTGTGTTTTCGAGTCATCTATAAATCATACGATTTTGTAAAGGCCGTGGATAATTTCTACTCTAGCTGTTGTCTATGTTGTCGGGGCTTTCAATTCTACTTTTTATCTTTTCTAAAAGACTATATGATTGGAATCTTCTCTACTATATGTTACCGGAAGGATTAATCTCTGTTCAGGCTACCAAGCCATAGGTCATAATGGGTTTTATCTTGGTAGTATACATCCATCTAAGGGTATGTGGGCTGCAGCTCTATGATTGTTTGCTACTATTCGTTTGCATTCCATGGATTTCGTCTTTCTATTTGACATGGAATTAAAGTGTTGTTTCAAAACGAGCTTGGTGTTAAACATGACCGCCATGTATTCTGTTCCGCATCTGTTGATTAAACTCTTCCTCTGAAAGAGATGAAGGCCGCCTTTGAAGGTTGATGTTTAACCCCATACTGGCGCACCATCTCTTTGTTATAATTTAATTCTCTCTGTATGATGTCACATAGCGTGCTCTAGAATTTAGTCCTTGCAACAGTTACAGCGTAGTCCGCGTAATCTTGCCGTTCGATACCATTGTCTGAGAGAATTTGCAGGAGTTCATCTGCTACTAGACTCTACAGAAGTGGTGAGAGAACCCCGCGTGGTTTTGCTCTTCACTGCGCTTTGTATACACGTCTCAATGCCTCTTTCCCGGCAGAGTTATTTTTTCACGGTGTTGAGATGTATTGCCGACAGTTGGTAGGGAGTTATGTTCGTGGACCTGTCAGCTCTATGGAGGCTATGATGTAGATAGCTGGTCTATCACTTGTTCCATTGTTTTCAAGACAAAGGAGGCTAGACCTATTGGTTGAGCGTCTTCGCTGTTGAGTACCTAGTTTTCCTATTTTGGGTATAAATACCAATTTTGCTCTTGTACTCGCCATAGGTATGTAGTCCAGCGCCAAGCTATCATTCATGAACCTAGCGAGGAAGTGGAATAAGCTTAGGCCCCTACTGCAAAAGTATTGGATTGTTCCCATCTACCTCCGTAGATTTGTTTTTCACAAAAGATCCCACTGGTCATCCTAATCACCTAAAAGGGGTTAAAGTTTTGAAGTGGACAATGAACGTGTGCCCAAGAGCTTGTAGTTTGAAGTAAATTACCGGGCCGCACTCCTCTAGTTTTTGGATCAATCTCCAAAAAAAAAGCCAGCTACGCTATTTGATGCATACCTGGAACTAGCTTACCCGACAGGCGTTGTCTGAAGCAAAAAAAGCACAAGCAGGTCCTCAGTGATATCCACAAACGGGCGTCGGGCCTCTATGCCAGGAATTGCCCGGCGAATCCAGTACTTAAAGAAAAATACCGAGAACCAGCAGAAGAGGAACGCACTCTCCCTAGGGAAACGCGGGTCACTCTAGCTCAACTTCGATCCGGGTACTGTAACAGGTTAAACTTTTACCTATCCAGAATCAACCCGTTCATACAAAATGTATGCCCTGCTTGCAATGTGTCCCCACATGACACCAACCATCTCTTCAACTGTATTGTGGAACCAACGCCTCTCACACCCCTCCTCTTATGGGCCACCCCCTGTTGAAACTGCAAGTTTCCTTGAACTCCTGTTAGAGGACATTGATGACAATTTGTGATAGGTCGCACATATTGGATGGGGCGAAGCACTGCTACAACAACAACAACAGGCGTTATCCTTCCCGAAAATGTACTGACCTTTTGATTTTTTCTCCCATCTTTATCACTTTCCTCCTCCTCCCTTTCTTTCTATCTTGATTTTTTCTACCTACTCTTGGACTTCTTCCATTCTCCTTCTCCCTCCCACTTCGCTATCATATTCCCACTCTCACACCCTTTTTCACGCTCAGTCCCACTCTTGCAAACAGTTGCAATTCAACATCCAATCCCATTCCGCTCTTTTACTAGCCTTGAAGCTTTACCTAAGGTTGGAATACCGAAGGGAGAGCTCTACAAAGAACAGCAAACTGAGCAATCAACGAGCTCTCATACTCTCCTTGAGCTTATCGAGGACTTTAGGCTAAGGGTAAAACCATTATTCATAAGTTTCACTAACTTCTTAAGCAAATAAGTCAACAACTTGTGGTCTGAGATCTTTTCCCAAAAACACATCGGGTGCAAGTGTATAATAGCTCATAGAATAGCCCAATAGATTAAGAAAGTGGTCAACAAGGAAATGCAGTGTATCGTAAAGTGAAATGTGAAAAATTGCAATACAACAATAATAATGCATTAAGCTATGACAATGAGCTATGGATGATGGGCGCGATAGACGACGCGTGAATGGAGCAATTAGTGGTTGATTGTATGGTTAACTACAGTGACATGACGATTCATATTTGAATTGAATTGGAGTGAAGTCTTTTTTGTTATGTGATTTGACATTCATACAGGGGTCATTTGCTTGCAATCCTTAATACTCTTTGTATGGAAAGCGCGTGGTAAAAAACAATGCGTTAAAAAATATGTATGGATTGCATCGTCCCTCAGCATTATGGTCGACGCAAAGCAGATTTTTACAAATTGGTCAGTGTCGGACCTAATTTAATTGCTCTTTGATAAAACAGTAGTCAACGACAGTGAGCAGAGACCCGTGCAATTCCACATTTAATTAGTGAGACCACAACTCTTAGAAAGAAGACAAAAAAGTATAAAGATAGATGTGTAAAAGGCAAATTGATTACACTAAGTTGACAAACTTTAACCTAAGTCACAACAAGTATGCCCTGTACACAGTGAATTTGGGGCTCTAGAATAGCAATTGAGTTTAAGCTGCAATAGCAAGGTAAACCGGATTCGTGAAGTCGGCAAACGGATGTCCAGCATAGGTAGCACTCCCTCGGATGTGTGTGTGTGTAGTGTACAACTACGATATCAATCAGGCCTAGAAAGATATCTAAGATCGCATCAATAGGAATTGTTAAAACTCAATCTCTGGTAAAGCAGGAAAACAGAAACGTCGTAAGTCTTACGAAATCCACCTATAAGGGCGAGGATCTGTTGGGCACAGGGCAAGATATTGCTATTGGCCAAACTGATATTAGTAACGAGATAATTGGAGTTTCCTGAATAATTATTTACCATATCCTAGACCAACGAAGTAATTGAGCACAAAATTGATCGCGGACACTGTCGAAGAAATAAATCCTAATATTGTCAGTATGCAAAAGAAGTCTTTATTTTGACTACTTTGGAATTAGTACATATATACTTACACTAATAAACGCTTAAATCACACTGACTAGTTATTCTCGGCTTGCGCTGCTTTATACTCTCTGTTGCCTCGTTCTGCATAGTTCTCCTAAGGTCTAGACTTCGCATGAACATGCCTTCTGGAAACTGTATGTATTTCTCTTGTGTGATTTAGCTATACGGCCGTGAGTAAACACTTTCTGCTCTTTAGCTGATGCTCAACATATGCCTAGTATTGAAATAATCTCTTCTACTTCAAGCTGCTGGTTAGTGTGTGGATATTCTTCGTTGCCTGTTAACATAATGCGCTGCGGCTGCATTAATGTGTATATCGTACTATAATTGTGGGCAGATTGCCTTTTGTTGTTGTTGTGATTATTTATACTAACATCATACTGATGCTAATATTCGACCCCAATAATCCAACGTCATCAGCTACGCAACGTTGAACGTCTTTAGTGTGGAGAGATGGTGCCATCGCGTTTACGAATAAGTCGTCGACTGAGATTCTCTGCACACAAGATTAAAGAATCATTTTTTAAGGGAATGACCTCTGTTCCATTTGATTTCGAATACTCTCAGAGAGGTTCTTCCCAATATTTACACAAAGCCTGTGTTGCTCAACATCTATGACAATGCCTTACGATACTAGCTTTACATGGAACTTAATCAGATGTATCAGCAATACAGCAACTCCTTTTCAACCTGTCAGAGTGCTTTGCGAAGTCCAGTAAAGAAATGTGCGTACATACGCTATTACGCTCGCGAGTGTTTTTCATGGTTCTCATGGCGTATCGTGTGAAGATGTAGAGCTGTGCTATGTCATGTATGCAATGGACGAAAGACTCTCTGGCTAAGAACGACCTTTTCTAACGAGACTCTATTTGGAAGTAGTGAAATTGGGCACCTCCACTGAGTTGGGAGGCAATGAGGTGTAGATTGACCTCCCTTTGAGCTCTTATTTGTGTCGTTCACGACACAGATATAGATGTCGCGACATGTTAAGCAGTGGGCTTTAAATAACCTAAACGGTTTAAATTCCATTATTGAAAAATAATAATGAACAACAACAAAGCTGGATATTGAGACACCCATTCCATGCACCTGCAATGACCATGCATACGAAGTAACATAATCAGCAGTCCAAGACGAAATGGATGAAACCTGAAACCGTGATCCTATGAAGCAGATTCCCCCGATACATTATTAAAGTTAGACGATACAATACCGGCGCGCTTGCTGGTCACAAATTTTTCCACAAAATCACAGAGAGGACCGAGTGGGGCAATTGCGTGGAACCGGGAAGTCAAGAAATCTCTTCTTCACGAACGGCTCAACTGACACAACAAAGCTGGCATTAGAAATACTCTCAAGGAAGCTCAATATAAAAAGGAGCCTCGTTTAAGCCCGGACCCTGCAGTGTTTTTCAAGCTTGCTTAAGGAAGCTGCTATGTATCTAATTAACCTGCCTGCCATTAACGCTATTTCCAATTTTTTTCGACAGCCATCTGTCATAAAATCTCTGCAATATAGTGATACAGCACCACTACTGGCGGTTGAAAATACAGGTAAGGCTCTAAACCAGCTAGCTGGATTAGTGTATCCTGAGCATAATATGAGTCCCAGGCCACAGTTACCACTCGGAAACTGCGCTGCTGGTGAGCTAGCAAGGATAGCAGCAGCTTTGCAAACAATCACCTCTGCTGACGGGGTTAATCCCTCGCTGCGTCTCAGTTCACGAAACGAAGCTAATGCAGATTTGTCATGGAACCAAGCGAAGCTGGATGCAAAAAGATCGCAATTGGTCATACTTCTGATCGGTAGCCCATGTAAGGTGGTATTCTGAGAGGCATGTGCTTATGGGCGGTCATGAGCTCTATGAGCTGCAACAATGATTTTTGCCGCAGCTGCAAGGAGGGTAAAAGATAGAAACCCATAGCCTTTCTCTATCCATTGTACCCGAACTTTCGAAGACCAGGTACCATGATTCTACAAGACCTTGCTTTGCGATACCTGCGGATCTAGAATATGCAATATAAACGGAATTCTGCGCTACATTAGGCAATCCGCTGGCTGAGCTTCATGGGTTGTATTAACCACATCTCAGAACATAACAAGGTTGCTTCGTGTTATCGTCACCAACTACCACGGCCGACTGAGTCTCCGCTTGGGCATCGGAGGTGGCCACTTTAACTTTACCTAACCTTATCTACAACGACAAAACGAAGTAGCTGTGGTCATGCAACAAAGATTTCAGCCATTGCGCCCTTGCCAAACCACGGTCATTCTTGGTAGCCTCTTTCAAATTGGTAAAGAACTTCGTTTTATCTGGGAAACAATTATTAACACAAGCAACATTTAGAAAATCAGTCAGCGGAGAAATCCGCGAAGATCCCTTTTCCAATTAATACTAGTTTGGAGTTGGTAGACAATTTGAAAGTAAAGTGTCTCTCAGACTCTACGCTTAATTGATTGAGAATTCGAGAAAGATTTACGATGAGTTGTTACCGTTTTATGGAACATGTTCCAACATCGGGGGGGGGGGGGGATCATGTACTAGTCCTTTGCCTGCTGGGCACATTCTCGTTAGCTGTTAGAGCTCTGTGCTTGAAACAATCAGACTTAATTGATTTAAATATGTTTTTTAAAAATAAAAAAAAAAATAAAAAAAAAAAAAAAAAAAAAAAAAAAAAAAAAAAAAAAAAAAAAAAAAAAAGAAGAAAAAAAAAAAAAAAATAAAAAAAAAAATAAAAAAAAAAAAAACAAAATCAAAAAAAAAAAAAAAGAAAAAAGAAAAACCAAACAAAAAACAAAAAAAAAAAAAAAAAAATAAAAAAAAAAAAAAAAAAAAAAAAAAAAAACAAAAAAAACACAAAAAAAAAAAAAAAAATAAAAAAAAAAAAAAAAAAAAAAAAAAAAAACACAAAGAACACAGAAAAACAACAAAAAAAAAAAAAAAAAAAAAAACAAAAAAAAAAAACGAAAGACAAAAAAAACACACAACAAAACAAAAAACAAACAAAACACACAAAACAAAAAAACAAAACACACAAAATACAAAAAAAAGACACAAAACAAAAACACAAAAAAAAACAAAAACAAAAACACAAAACACACACAAAAACAAAAAAAACAAAAAAAAACCAAAAAAAACAAAAAACAAAAACACAAAAAACAAAACAAAAATACCACAACAAACAAACAAAACAATAAAAAACAACAAAAAACAAAAAAAAACCGAACATAACAACAACCAACCACACCCACAAACCCACCCAACAACCCACCCACACACAACCCACCAAAACACACAAAAAAAAAAAAAAAACAAAAAAAAAAAAAAACACCCACCAAGAAAGACAAAAACAAACAAAAACAAAACACCAAAAAACAAAAACAAAAAAAAAAAAAAAATACACACAACAAAAACAATCCAACCACAACACAAAACAAAATAAAAAAAAAAAAAACAAAAAAAACAAAAAACAAACACAACAAAAACAAAATAACAAACAAAACAACATACACACCACACAAAATAAACCCCACAAAAAAAAAAAAAAAAAAACAAAACAAAACCACAAAACAAAAAAAAATAAAAAACACACATAAAAGTCCCCAACAACCAAAACAACAATAAACAACATCAAACGAAACAAATCCACCTTCCAAAAAACCCACACCAGAACACAACAATTAAACCCCAAAACACGCTACACAGCCCCCACAACACACAAAAAAAAAAAACAAAACCAAAACACGAAAAACGCAACAACACACCAACCCAACAATCCCACCCCCCTCCCGGTAGTTTACGAAACCCAAAACAAACAAAAAACAGAACAAGAAAACCACAGACCACAACCACCCCAAAACAACCCCACAACACCACAAAAATTAAAAACAAAAAACCAAATGCGACCCGCTGACACCCGTCGCTCCGTCGCCCCCCCCACCCTCCACCCCCTCTCCGCCTCCAACTCCTCCAGTCCCCACATTCCTTCCGTCATCCCCCGCGCCCATACCACACAAAACACAGATCAACTCAATCTTTAACCAGCACTCCACCCAAAAAAAACCACAACAACCACAGGGGTAATAGCTCCGGTGTGTTCGTGAGCCTAGATGACAGCACGCTACTGTACCATT
>JARSSU010037173.1:0-62559 GCA_029619165.1 Eurosta solidaginis | reverse complement strand
TACTGTCCTTGTGAATGATTTTTCCCCTCGCTGTTAGGATTGTGTCCCCACGATCTTCTTTTACTTTGTGTTTATTGTACTTTGTTGCAAGTTTATTACGCCGATCTGTTCGGCTATAAATTGTATCACCTGGTTTATATATAATTGTTTTCCTTTTTTATTATGGTGCTGAGGAGTTTCTCTTGTTTATCCACAAGTATGTCCTTGATATTAGGATATTTGTCTCGGTTGTAAAAAACCTCTTCGGGTTATATCCTGTTGTGGAGTGTATCGTCCTATTATATTGGCGAACTGCGTTGAATAATTCGTCACCGGGAGCAGTATTATTTTCTGCAGGTAAACTTTGCAAAGTTCAATAGAGTGCTATGTATCCGTTCAACTTGAGCGTTGATGTTGAATGATGTACAGGCGTAACTGAGTGTGTTATTTGTAGCCGACTGTACAAGAATTCGTTATGTTGCTTTTAAATATACTTTCGTTATCTGTCATGAGGTACTTGGTTGTCTGCATGAATTGTCTGGATTGGTCTATGTCCATTGGAGTAGGTGGTGGGTTGTTGTGTCGCTGTGGTGGTTGTTGTTGGTGTTGTTGATTAAAAACTACTTGCCTGGTAGTTGTGATTCTGCATCCTTACGTTTGGCTTGTAATATCTTTCCTCTTTATGTTGTGAGTAGGTGTTTCGGTTTGTGCTTGTTGATGCCGTCTGCTGTTACTTTCTAGTCTGGGCCGTGTCTCGAATTCCGCATTCTCATTGTCGTGAAAAATGGTAGAAGCTATCGCATATGCCGATTCCAATTTTCTGGGTTATGGCTGTACAATGTACCGCTTGTATATTTGGAGTTTAACCCAAGAATAAACGTCCTTATTGCCTCCTGATTAGCGTATGCTATCATTCCCTTGTGATCATTGGACATCTCAATTTTTGATAGGGCTAAATTAAGTGCCTTAGAAACACCGCTGTGGAATTCTGCAAGGGTTTTTCTACCCTGTGTGATTCGCTTCATTTCATCCAGAAGCACATATAGTGGGCGTTGGTCTGCATATGTATAATCCAATCTATTAATGATTGAATAAAAGTTCAATTGGGTGTTGTGGTTCGTCAGAACGTTAGCAGCGGGTCCAGTAATTTTTGTGCGCATTATTCCCAGAGGACTGTATTATTTGGGGTGGTCTTGGAAGGTCTTTATAGCTTCCATGAATGTCCACACTTGCGATCTCCATGATCGGTATTGTTCCATATCCCCGTCAAATTTTGGTAGGGATTTGAAAAGCTCAAGGTCGATATCCTTGGCGTCAGTAATATTTAGTTTTACCTCTTCATACAAAACAATGCTTCCGGAGCGTTTCGTTGTTCTAGTGAGGCAAATTTTCTCCATGAATTCCGTTTTTTGTTGCTGCATCTGGTTCGTCAGTACGGTGAACTGGTCATTTAGTTGGGCCAGTTGTTGTTCCATTGTACACTTATTTATGTTTCTGTGTTCGTCGTAGGATTTTTTTCCGCTCCGAAGTCTTCGTAAAGTATCCAGATTTTCACTTCACTTTTTTGTCTCAATTTTCAGATATATATTATTATTATCCACTTTTTTCAATAAACAGTGTTGGAGTCTTTCTTCCCGTGGATTGATTTTTTCAATAAAAAAAGGGTTAAAGTTCGGTTGAGCTCCGCAGTTATGAGTCCGTGTTGAAGTTGAAATAAAACGTATAAGCAGAAGCTTCTTTCAATCTTCGTTTATTTCAGAACTGACTACATTTTTGTGTTTACTTCTATTTATACTAATTCTAATATTGTTTGTTTATTGACAAGGTTGTTATTCGAAAGATGTTTACATGTTAAGTATAATGTTATCAAAATGCTTTGTTACTTATGAGACCAACAGATTATGTTTCTTTGTTTGTTCTTCATTATCTCTTGAAGGGAAAATGTATTGTATTGTTATTGTTATTGCTTACAGATATTTAATTCGTAAACAATAATTATGTGGTGTGTTTGGTATGTATATATGTAGTATATCTATCTACTTAGGGTCTAAAGGTGTTAACTAACGCACAATAATTTTAAAAATACTCTTTCAAATGTCTTATTGTTTCCTCCCACAGGGCAGTCATCTCGGTCCAATTCTGTTCTTGCTATTTAATTAATGATATCTGTACCATATGAATATTCCAAAATTTTAATGTATGCTGATGATATAAAACGTTTTAGGTCCTACGCATCTATGAAGAACGTCCTTGCTACAAGCGGATTTAAAACTGCTTAGTTGCTTGGTGCAACAGCGAATTCAATGTCGCTGAACCTCAATAAATGTAAATTCATGTGCCTCTCTCGAAGATCTTTGCCAGCAGCAAATAATTAATAATTTTTGTCTTTTATCAGTAAATTATTTTGTGACTTGGGTGTCACGATGGATGCTGAACTTAGTTTCAACCTTCATTTTATGACTGCTGTCAATAAGGCTTGAGGTGTTCTATCATTCGCGAAACGATGGTCTAAAGAATTTAGTGACCCGTTATGTAACTAAAGCCCTTTTTACCACATTAGTTAGACCGATACTAGAATACGGATCAATAGTCTGGAATCCGCGATATTAAGTAGACTGGGTGGTCCCCATACAGTGCTAATGTCCGCCCCTAAATTTAAAGACTATGTTGAGAGGGTTTCGGAAAATTTAATGATCCTTCGAAATACAGCCGAAAAGGTTTTTTCGTTGTAACTTGGTTATTTGACGTCCGATTTTGAAAATTGATATTCCATTATTTTGGCCTTGAGAAGCTTCATGTCCTTTTAATGTCTTTTCGTTAATGTCCTTTTAAGCTATGAAATCGTTTTCACATGATTAGGTCAGCTAACAAAGTTCAAAATCGGACGTCAAATAACTAATTACAAAAAAAAACCTTTTTGGCTGTATTTGGAAGGATCAAAAAAATTAAAAAAAAACTTCTGAAACCCACTCAACATAATCTTTATATTTAGGCGCGGACATTAGCAATTATTTTTTCCACCCAGCCTAAAGCATGAATGCATCATTTTTTACTTTTCCGATGGGTTTATTATTATAATAATTATTAAAATATAGCACATACGACGAATAGTAGACATTGTGAATTGCCTAATTGTTTTCTTATATTATATAGCTAAACGTACCTAAAACATAACCGATTTTATGTAATAAATTTTTTTAACGGTCAACTATTAACAATTCATTTTACAACTATCACATGCATAATTAATGCCTATGTATATACTAATATGTGTATGAACTACAATATTGTCATATGTATAACGTTTTCAAGTTGGAATGTAGCAAAAACGCCTTCTCATTAAATACGAATACTCTGTTAATAACCTAAGAAACAATATTCTCGTTTGATGAGAAAGAAGTACATATGTGCCTCTCCTACTTGCCTTCGATGTTGAGCGAAGTGTGCGCATTCGAAGGAGTTGTGGTGTGCGCCATCAATATTTGAAGTTTTATTGAAAACAATACTATCCTTTCGGCCTAAAAAAAGATCAGGTAGAAGTCGACCTCTCCTCTCAGTACTGGAATCAATTTCTTAATTCACTTTGTCTTTGATGTTGAAAGCTCCTCTAATGTATTCTGCAACGACGTGCAACCTGAACCGAAGCAGGTTAGCCGATAGTCTGCTGGACCAACTGGTTCTTGAAAACAGAGCCAGCTATGCCATCATCAGCGACCCTTCAGAGTCAGGAGTGACTGGCACGTAGACCTAACAGGGCTGCTGCGATCTGCATCCTAGACGCTGGCACCCACGTACGAAGCCGTGTTGTCGGAAACGGCTACGTACGCGTAACAGTGGCGCACACCACACTAGTGAGCTGCTACCTGTCCCCAAACGATCCAATTCAAGGGTTTAAAGATAAGCTAGAACTACTCGAAGACGATTTGGTGATGAACCGGTAACGTGGTCGTCGCTGGGAGATTTCAATGCTAGGGCTGTTGAGTGGGGAATGCCCCAGACTAACTCCAGAGGAAGGCTAGTGCTAGAAATGGCTGCCCGACTTGGATGGGTCATTCTGAATACCGGCACGACCCCGATATATCGGCGACCAGGCTTTGGACACTCTATCCCTGATATTACATTAGTATCGGAAAACCTGCTGTCAAAGGCGGATGGATGGAGGGTGATGGAGGATCTCACGGGTAGTGACCATAACTACATCACCTTCCATCTTAATGACTCAGGGCAAAGTCGGACAGGGAGACCGCCCGTATGAAAACAAAATGGGACGCCTCTAAGGTTGACGCTGCAAAGTTCTCCGCTGTTTGTACAAGCGAGCGCACGACAGATAGTCGACAGTGCCGAAGCGGCGAACGCTACGGTAGAAGCCACCATGCGTTGCCTGAACCACGCATGCAAGACCTCAATGCCACGAAAAGGGCCTAGGAGAGGTAAAAAAACAAGTGCACTGGTGGAGTAGCGAAATCGCCGAACTACGCAGGGTATGCCACAGAAAGCGAAGGCTGGCAACCCGCGCACGCAGCAGGCCTGACGCGCTAGAGCATGCGGAGGCATACAAAAGAGCAAAAAAGGTTCTCTGTGCCGCCATAAAGCAAAGCAAACTTGATAGCTGGAAAAAGCTTTGCAAAGGAGTTGATCGTGATCCTTGGGGACAAGGGTATAAAATAGTAATGAGGAAATTCCGCCCACCGAACCAAACGATGGACGAAGGAAAGATGCGAAGTATAGTAGATGCTCTGTTCCTCACTCGCACAAGCAGAGAGGGTGACCACGTCACCCACGAAGACCACGACGTGCAGCCGTTCAGTGAAGGTGAGCTAAAAGCGGCCCTACACAGAATGAAGCCCGGTAAAGCGCCAGGACCGGATGGGATACCAGCTGAAGCAATAAGACTGGCTGCTAAGAGCAGTCCTGAGTTGCTGTTGCATATGCATAACAAATGCCTGGAAGCCAGGATCTTTCCTACAAGGTGGAAGACAGCGCACCTCGTGCTAATCCCGAAAGGCAAGGGAGACCCGAACTCCCCGTCGTCTTTTCGACCATTATGCATGCTCGACACGGCCGGGAAAATGATGGAAAGCTCCTTAAACAACGGCTGATAGCAGCCATTGAAGATAGAGGTGGTCTGTCCCATCGGCAGCATGGGTTCCGGAAAGGTCACTCCACAATAGATGCCATAGCCGAGGTTATAAATGCGGTAAGGAAAGCCGAAACCGCGTGCCACCAAGCTAGGCTGGTGTCTTACTGGTCACGCTGGACGTGAAAAATGTCTTCAATTCCGTCAGGTGGGACGACATGCTCGATGCGCTGAAACACCCTTTCAAGGTACCTCCTTATCTACTAGGCATATTAAAGAACTACCTAAAAGATGGCTGGCTCACGTACGAAACAAGTCAAGGTCAGAGAAAGGTGAGGATAACAGGCGGAACAGCCCGGGATCGATGTTAGGTCCCGACCTGTCGAATGCTTCGTATGACATCAAATCAATTCCTCCTTCCACATAACACATTATAATAATAATAATAATAACAAGGTGTCTAAGCTCGGGTGCAACCGAACATTATATACTCAGTGTGAGCTTCAATTGCACATTTCATTTCAGATAAATTACTTTTCTACATAACACGTGGCACCATCCGTTTAAAAAAACGTTTTCCCCCATTTCCTCTTACAATCAAAACTTGATTAGTGAAATATCATTGATTCAAAACTGTTTTTTTCTAAGTTATAGCAAAATTTTTCTAGTCTACGACCCTTTTAAACTTGTTTTATATCTAAGTTGCCGTGGTCCTTTACCGATCCCGTCCATTTTTACTAGAAATATTTACTGCTATAAGGAAAATATGTGCACACAATTTCATTACGATATGTTAATTTTTGTTCGAGTTATGGCTCCCGAAATATAGAAAATTGGTTAGTCATAAAAGGGGCGGTGCCACACACCATTTTCAAAAATTTTTGCGTTTTTCAATTTAATGTTTTAATTCAAATTAGAAAGTAAAATTATATTGATACAGAGCTCTTTTTCGCTAAGAAAAAGTTATTATCTTCGTCTACGACCCTTTTAAAAATATTTTATATAAAAGTGGGCGTGGTCTTTAACTGATCTCTTCCATTTTTTCTAGAAATATTTCCTGCTATAGGGAAAATTTGTGTACCCAATTTTGTTATGATGCGTACATTTTCTTCAAGTTATGGCGCCCGATACATAGAATATTGCTTAGTCATAAAAAGGGCGGTGCCACGCCCATTTTTTTAATTTGAAGTTTTTCCTATTTATTGTTATAAATCCACCTGGGAAATGAAATACCATTGATACTATTTAAAAATTTTTTATATAAAAGTGGGCGTGGTCCTTAACCGATTTCGTTAGTTTTTCTTGAAAGTATTCCTTATAGTAGAGGCAACCTCTCTGCCGAATTTTGTTACGATAGGTTTAACGATTTTTGATTTATGATTAATAATATTGGTAAAATTGATTTTATCACAAGTGGGCGGTGCCACGCCCATTTTATAAATTTTTTTCAAACTTTATCAAGAGTCTCAATGCCAGTCCACACGTCAAACTTCAACATTCTCGGTGTATTATTTACTACATAATCAAGTTTTTTGTGTTTTCCAAAATGTTATATACTTAACAAGTAAGGAAGGCTAAGTTCGGGTGTAACCGAACATTACATTCTCAGTTGAGAGCTATGGAGACAAAATAAGGAAAATCACCATGTAGGAAAATGAACCTAGGGTAACCCTGGAATGTGGTTGTATGACATGTGTATCAAATGGAAGGTATTAAAGAGTATTTTAAGAGAGAGTAGGCCATAGTTCTATGGATGGACGCCATTTAGGGATATCGCCATAAAGGTGGACCAGGGCTGACTCTAGAATTTGTTTGTACGTTACTGAGCATTTTAAGAGGGAGTGGGCCTTAGGTCTATCGGTGGACGCCTTTTCGAGATATCGCCATTAAGGTGGACCAGGGGTGACTGTAGAATGTGTTTGTACGATATGGGTATCAAATGAAAGGTGGTAATGAGTATTTTAAAAGGAAATGGGCTTTAGTTCTATAGGTGAACGCCTTTTCGAGAAATCGCCATAAAGGTGGACCAGGGGTGACTCTAGAATATGTTTGTACGATATGGGTATCAAATGAAAGCTGTTAATGAGTATTTTGAAAAGGAGTGATCCTTAGTTCCATAGGTGGACGCCGTTTCGAGATATCGCCATAAAGGTGGACCAGGGGTGTCTCTAGAATGTGTTTGTACGATATGGGAATCAAATGAAAGGTGTTACTGAGCATTTTAAGAGGGAGTAGGGGCATTAGGTCTATAGGTGGACGCCTTTTCGAGATATCGCCATTAGGGTGGGCCAGGGGTGACTCTAGAATGTTTGTACGATATGGGTATCAAACGAAAAGTGTTACTGAGCATTTTAAGAGGGAGTGGGCATTAGGTCTATAGGTGGACGCCTTTTCGAAATGTCGCCATTAGGGTGGCCCAGGGGTGACTCTAGAATGTGTTTGTATGATATGGGTATCAAATGAAAGATGGTAATGAGTATTTTAAAAGGGAGTAATCCTTAGTTCTATTGGTGGACGCCTTTTCGAGATATCGCCATAAAGGTGGACCAAGAGTGACTCTAGAATGTTTGTACGATATGGGTATCAAACGAAAGGTGTTACTGAGCATTTTAAGAGGGAGTGGGCATGAGGTCTATAGGTGGACGCCTTTCGAGATATCGCCATTAGGGTGGGCCAGGGGTGACTCTAGAATGTGTTTGTACGATATGGGTATCAAACGAAAGGTGTTACTGAGCATTTTAAGAGGGAGTGGGCATTACGTCTATAGGTGGACGCCTTTACGAGATATCGCCATTAGGGTGGGCCAGGGGTGACTCTAGAATGTTTGTACGATATGGGTATCAAACGAAAGGTGTTACTGAGCATTTTAAGAGGGAGTGGGCATTAGGTCTATAGGTGGACGCCTTTTCGAGATATCGCCATTAGGGTGGGCCAGGGGTGACTCTAGAATGTGTTTGTACGATATGGGTATCAAATGAAAGGTGGTAATGAGTATTTTAAAAGGGAGTAATCCTTAGTTCTATAGGTGGACGCCTTTTCGAGATATCGCCATAAAGGTGGACCAAGGGTGACTCTAGAATGTTTGTACGATATGGGTATCAAACGAAAGGTGTTACTGAGCATTTTAAGAGGGAGTGGGCATTAGGTCTATAGGTGGACGCCTTTTCGAGATATCGCCATTAGGGTGGGCCAGGGTGACTCTAGAATGTGTTTGTACGATATGGGTATCAAATGAAAGGTGGTAATGAGTATTTTAAAAGGGAGTAATCCTTAGTTCTATAGGTGGACGCCTTTTCGAGATATCGCCATAAAGGTGGACCAAGGGTGACTCTAGAATGTTTGTACGATATGGGTATCAAACGAAAGGTGTTACTGAGCATTTTAAGAGGGAGTGGGCATTAGGTCTATAGGTGGACGCCTTTTCGAGATATCGCCATTAGGGTGGGCCAGGGGTGACTCTAGAATGTGTGTGTACGATATGGGTATCAAACGAAAGGTGTTACTGAGCATTTTAAGAGGGAGTGGGCATTAGGTCTATAGGTGGACGCCTTTTCGAGATATCGCCATTAGGGTGGGCCAGGGGTGACTCTAGAATGTTTGTACGATATGGGTATCAAACGAAAGGTGTTACTGAGCATTTTAAGAGGGAGTGGGCATTAGGTCTATAGGTGGACGCCTTTTCGAGATATCGCCAATAGGGTGGGCCAGGGGTGACTCTAGAATGTGTTTGTACGATATGGATATCAAATTAAAGGTATTAATGAGGGTTTTAAAAGCGAGTGGCCCTTAGATGTATATGTGAAGGCGTCCTCGCGATATCGACCAAAATGTGGACCAGGTGATCCAGAAAATCATCTGTCGGGTACTGCTAATTTATTTATATATGCAATACCACTAACAGTATTCCTGCCAAGATTCCAAGGGCTGTTGATTTCGCCTTGTAGAACTTTTTCATTTTCTTCTACTTAATATGGTAGGTGTCACACCCATTTTACAAAGTTTTTTCCAAAGTTATATTTTGCGTCAATAAACCAATCCAGTTACAATGTTTCATCCCTTTTTTCGTATTTGGTATAGAATTATGGCATTTTTTTCATTTTTCGTAATTTTCGATATCGATAAAGTGGGCGTGGTTAAGGTCGGATTTCGGCCATTTTTTATACCAAGATGAAGTGAGTTCAGATAAGTACGTGGGCTAAGTTTAGTAAAGATATATCGGTTTTTGCTCAAGTTATCGTGTTAACGGCCGAGCGGAAGGACAGACGGTCGACTGTGTATAAAAACTGGGCGTGCTTCAACCGATTTCTCCCATTTTCACAGAAAACAGTTATCGTCATAAAGTCTATGTCCCTATCAAATTTCACAAGGATTGGTAAATTTTTGTTCGACTTATGGCATTAAAAGTATTCTAGACAAACTAAATGAAACTGGGCGGAGCCACGCCCATTTTGAAATTTTCTTTTATTTTTGTATTTTGTTGCATCATATCATTACTGGAGTTGAATTTTGACTTAATTTACTTATATACAGTAAAGATATTAAATTTTTTGTTAAAATTTGAATTAAAAAGAAAATTTTTTTTAAAAAGTGGGGCGTGTTCTTCATCCAATTTTGCTAATTTTTATTTAGCACATATATAGTAATAGTAGTAACGTTCCTGCCAAATTTCATCATGATATCTTCAACAACTGCCAAATTACAGCTTGCAAAACTTTTAAATTACCTTCTTGTAAAAGTGGGCGGTGCCACGCCCATTGTCCCAAAATCTTACTAATTTTCTATTCTGCGTCATAACTTCAACCCATCTACCAAGTTTCATCGCTTTACCCGCCTTTGACAATGAATTATCGCATTTTTTCGGTTTTTCGAAATATTCGATATCGAAAAAGTGGGCGTGGTTATAGTCCGATATCGTTCATTTTAAATAGCGATCTGAGATGAGTGCCCAGGAATCTACATACCAAATTTCATCAAGATACCTCAAAATTTACTCAAGTTATCGTGTTAACGGACAGACGGACGGACGGACGGACGGACATGGCTCAATCAAATTTTTTTTCGATACTGATGATTTTGATATATGGAAGTCTATATCTATCTCGATTCCTTTATACCTGTACAACCAACCGTTATCCAATCAAAGTTAATATACTCTGTGAGCTCTGCTCAACTGAGTATAAAAAGTGGACGTGGTTATCATCCGATTTCGCTCATTTTCAATACCAATATATTCCGGGTCCAGATAAGCTCGTGGACCAAATTTGGTGAAGATATCTCAATATTTACTCAAGTTATCGTGTTAACGGACAGACGGACGGACATGGCTCAATAAATTTTTTTTTCGATACTGATGATTTTGATATCTTTATACCTGTACACAAAATGGGGGGATTTCTCCCGGGCCTGGGGTTTCTCAGGGGGCCCGCGATTTAGAGGTACTAAGACATTTTTTTTAATTCAGGAGAGTCTTTAGCTGTTTCATGGAAAATTATTGTATGTTTACAAGAATCCGAAATCGTAAAGTTTTCGTGGTGACACTGATGACGGTTCATCTTCAAAAAGCCTTCCAACAATACCACCAACTCTGTATCAAAGTCCAGATTATTTATGATTATCATGACGAGGCATTTCCTCCCTCGTTGTTAAACAGAATCTTGCCAAATGGACAGAAGTCGAGCGTGACTGGTTAGTGTGGAGTGTCAGTACAATGCTTTTTATTGTCTACCATGTCGTCTGTTAAGCACCAACACTTTAAATCGACCTAAAATTTGTTGTCCTGGGGGATATTCGAAATTCCAGGTATGGAAGAAAATATAAGATAAACTGCCATCACACGAAAATACTCAAGAGCACATTAAATGTTATATTCAATGGCGATCTTTACAAAATCTAATTCAAAAGGACGCTACAATTGATACACTCATCAATGAACAGCTAATCACTGAAACTCAAAAGTGGAAAAAAATTTTATATAGAATCTTGGACACTATTTTATTTTTGGGTGAAAGAGGCCTAGCTTTCAAAGGCGAAAATATATATCTTAGTGAACGAAACGATGGACATTTTTTGGGCATCTAAGATCTCATAACTGGTCAGAAAATCACTGATCTGATTTGTCATACTCTAGGTAAACATGAAATCCCATTAAAAGACTGTCGTGCACAAGGGTACGATAACGGTGACAATATGAAAGGAGTTCACAACAGAGCACTACGTCGCATTCTAGACAAAAGCTCGAATTACTTTCTTAGGAGTTGTACAAAAATGTTTTACTATTTTTAGCAGTAGTCCACAACGATGTGACATCCTCATAAATGTACCGAGCTCTCTTCATAGTCTTTCAGACAAAGGCCAAATTTGACCTTTGCCGAAGATATTACCGGCATTGTCAAGTACATCAACAAGTTCGAATGTATCTTGCTGTCCTCAATTTGGTTCAAAATACTGACTACCATTAATGAAAGAAACGTGGTCCTCCAAGCTAGAGACGCCACCATATATGTTGAGGTCCGACATCTAGATGCCTTATTAGCTGATTTAAAGTTGATCAGGAACCAATGGGAAGCAATTTTAAACGAATGCGAAACAGTTGCTATTCAATAGAAGATATCGCCAAAGTTTCAGGACATTCGAAAGAGAAAACCCAAAAGACGTTCTGAAGATAATTTAAATGAGATGATTACGGATGATTCAGAGTCTTATTTTAAAAACAATACATTCCTGGTGATCGTTGATTCGGTACCCAGCCAGCATTTTTTGAAAATTTTTATCAAAAAATATTCAAATATCACACCCCCAGAGCAGGGCCGGATTGACAGGTAGGCAGAATAGGCAGTTGCCTGGGGCCCCCGATTTTAGGAACCCCCTGAATAGTGAAAAAGACTTCTAAAATTTTCTTACAAACATAAAATTCTAGAGAGTGAAAGAAAAAAATAATCAGAACTAAAAATAAATTTTACTCAAATAAATAAAACTCAATTAACCGCATTCAAAAGGCGACGACCGACAAACAGAATTTTAGAAATAAAGTTTTTCAATTAGAAGAAAATTTTTCTAAGCGGGGTCGCCCCTCGGCAGTGCTTGGCAAGCGCTCCGGGTGTATTTCTGCCATGAAAAGCTCTCAGTGAAAACTCATCTGCCTTGCAGATGCCGTTCGGAGTCGGCATAAAACATGTAGGTCCCCGTCCGGCCAATTTGTAGGGAAAATCAAGAGGAGCACGACGCATATTGGAAGAGAAGCTCGGCCTTAGATCTCTTCGGAGGTTATCGCGCCTTACATTCATTTTTTTATTTTTAAAGAAGTGTATCGAAGTGAAAGAAGAGTATATTGAATAATAAAAAAGGTTTATAACTTTTCATCAGTTGGAAGGTCATACTGGTGAAAGTCTAGCGAATCAAACTTTAAAGTTTCTTACTGAAGACTGTGGTTTAGATATTCAGAATTGTAGAGGACAATAATATGACAACGCACTAAACATGTCCGGGAATACTTCCCGGTGTGCAAGCAAGAATATTGAGTTTGAATGAGAATGCGATCTATGTTCCCTGTTCCGGCATTCCTTTAATTTGGTTGGAGAGGATGCTGTGAAGCGCAGGGTTTATGCAGTAGATTTTTTCGCCATTATGCAGACATTATATAATTTTTCAGCTTCCACCTATCGTTGGGGCGTATTAAAAAATAAAATAAACAGTGAGAAAACTTTGAAGACATTGTCAACTACACGCTGGGAATCAAATTCGAATGCGACAAATGCAGTTTACGATTCATTTGACATCATATTAGAGGCTTTAGAAATCATTGCTGATGATGAGTCACAAAATATTGATACTCGTTATGAGGCAGCGTGTATCGCGAATAAAATGCATAAATTCAAATTTGGTTTCATGTTGATTTTATGGAAATCTATTTTGACTGCTATGCGTTCAGTGAATAAGTCATTGCAAAATGATATAGCAGATTTGCAAATGTGTGGTTTTTTGTACGGATTGTTAGAAGAAAGTTTAGTTTCATTCCGTGAAAAGTTCAATGATTTCGAGAAAAAAAAACAATTATTACCTGGTGTAAGTTATACTAATGACGGAAATGCTCCAGAAGTCCAGAACTAGAATTTTCACCTCGCGATGATTTTAGGACAAAATGTTTCCTCGAAATCATCGACAATCTTCACAGTGAAATCAAACGACGTGTCAAAGTGTATATGGAAGTTTCAGAGAGATATGCTTTTCTCATCAACTTTTCTCTAAGTGATGGAGACCTTCACGAAGCTATAAATAACTTAGTTCATTGTTATTCTAGAGATTTGGAAGAATTTTTCATTGAAATGCAACAATTCCAAAGTTATGAGAACTCCAGATACACTGATGCACAAAAAACTCATAGTCATTTGTATAAGATTCTAATGGAAGATCAATTAGCCGATATGTTGCCTAACACAGAAATAGTTCTTCGGATTTTTTTAACATTAACGATCACAAATTGTTCTGCCGAACGATCCTTCTCGCAATTAAAAAAAATCAAAGCTGCTGAAACAGCTACAACGCGACAAGAGCGACTCGAGATGTTAGGTATACTTTGCATTTAGTCTGATTTATTGAAAAAAATCGATATTGATGATATAATTGATGAATTTGCCGAAAACAAATGTAGAAAACGATATGTTCAAAATATAGATAGTCATTTTATTGATATTATTCGCATATCACATTTATTATTGAAAACATTCATTTGTTGTTATTTTTCAGAATATGGCAAAATATTTCACTAAACCTCCAATACCGCCACAAGAGCTTTTGCCATGTCCTGTTATAAAATCACTGTAATTCTGAAAAATAACAACAAATGAATGTTTTCAATAATAAATGTGGCATTTTAATTAATTTTAAGCATTTGGCATTGATCACCTTGTATGCTGATATGTAATGCATCAATATATGGCGAAAAAAGTTTAATATTCAAAAATTCATATTTCGAAAACAACGAGCGTTGGCCAATGGATATTTACCCAATTTGAAGTATAAACTACTCACTCGATATAGAAAAAGTTTAAACAAAAAAACAATAACCATTATTTGAAATATTAATTTTTGAAAAAAAAGTCATAAATTTTTTGGCTAAACCAAACTAGCAGTGAAATTATTTTTTAGGGCAATATTCCCACCACTTAGGCCCTAAGAAGATATAAAAAAATGATATTTGATTTTTACCTGCTCGGGTTACTTTTTTGTGGGTTGTCCATTATAATGGACACAGAAAGTCAAGGGTTGTAGAGCAATATACATCCAATGTTATAGAAAATGCTAATGGAAACCCATTTTGGCCCAATATTAATGTATGGAGGAATGATACAATAGAAAATAAGGTTATTTATTGCTGGGAAATGCCCTTATGGACTTTTTATTGAAAACAAATAATTATAGTGGTAGTAATAATATAGAAATATTAGTTGTAAACAAAACAGAAACTTCATTCGCAAAAATAATTATGATAATAATAGATAGAATAAATCCAGATACATATATGTAAGCTCAAGGTTTGTGATAATTAATTAAATAATTTGTTCCCCTTTTTACGCATAAAAATACTTCACATTTTTCGAATCTTATGTAGGTTTTTGCGTTACATTTGTCGTAAGCGCAACGTTGAGCATTTTTTATGTCATCGAATTTTGGAACATGACCCACTTGATCCTGTCTTACATCTAAACTTTGACCCAAACGTCGTCGTTTATCTGGCGGCGAGGATGTGGCGCATTCTGGCTCCCTAGCCGTAGGACGACCAACGCGTTTCAATCCGTTATTGAATTTTCGATATCGAAAAAGTGGGCGTGGTTATTGTCCGATATCGTTCATTTTAAATAGCAACCTGAGATGAGTGCCCAGGAACCCACGTACCAAATTTCATCAAGATACCTCAAAATTTACTCAAGTTATCGTGTTAACGGACAGACGGACGGACGGACGAACGGACATGGCTCAATCGAATTTTTTTTCGATACTGATGATTTTGATATATGGAAGTCTATATCTATCTCGATTCCTTTATACATGTACAACCAACCGTTATCCAATCAAAGTTAATATACTCTGTGAGCTCTGCTCAACTGAGTATAAAAATGCAGATAGGCCAAATTTAGGGCAGAACAACGTCTGCCAGGTCTGCTAGTACTATACAATTTGTATGAGCTAAATTTAAGTTCTTTGCTTTATTTTATAAAATTTGCATGCAGAAGCTATGTTGTCGCGGATAAAACCGTGCGACTAAGCCAGTTTTGATCTTTTTATATGGAGAGGCCAATTCTAGCTGTTTATGCCTGAATGGGTAGTATCGAATAGATCGTCTTTATCTACGGGCACAATCTTTATGCCCCTACCGGTAATGTAAGTAAGATCATTTTTCTACTCTCCTTTATACTCTTACGGATGTTACGGATACCAAATATCCGAGCCCAAGTAAAGCACGGGACACCATTTCGATGCACTTTGCTCGTAGAACCAATTGCTTCTGATTTAGTATGTCATTTAGTGCGAAAAATGAACCTGGTGCTATCTTTTGCCGAACATTTAGCTACTTCCTAAAGTTCCGGCAGTATATAACTACCCATAGCTAGAAACTTAGTGTGTGCTAGAGCTAGGCATTCACACAGGTAGTGCGCAACTGTTTCTTTGCTACCCTTCTTACCGCAGCTCCTACAAATGCTGGTAAAAAGGACACGCATTCTCTCAACGAGCCAACCAAGCTGCCAGTGGCTCGCGATTGTGGCAGTGATTATCAATATTTCTTTCCGTGACGAACCTGATACAGCAATCAGGACTTCGTTTGCATATGCGACTACCTTCACTCGACTACCTAAATTATTGTTGACTTTATCATTTTTTAAACTCTAAAGCAATATTGTCAATTTCGTTTGTATTGATATTGTAGAAAAAATAATAATAAGACAACTCCCTGTAGTTCTCACAGCAGCAAGGGACCCAATTGGACAAGCACTTTATCAAGACTCTTTTACCAGGCCTATAAACTAGCTTTTTTAGTGGATATTTTTTAAAATTGGCTACATAAATACCAAACTGACTAGTCCCACTTGTACCCAAATGGGACTATAGAGGATCACTTATGCATCAATGTAGACGAAAGAGATGAAGAGCAGACCAATCTCTTTGGAGTTTAATCGCATGATTTCTTACAGGAATATGTATACACATACATATATACTTATTAATATACTTTTTATACCCAGCTGTACTTGTACACATGGTATTATAACATTGATTGGATAACGGTTGGTTGAACAGGTATAAAGGGATCGAGATAATTATAGACTTCCATATATCAAAATCATCAGTCTCGAAAAAAATTAGATTGAGCCATGTCCGTCCGTCCGTCTGACCGTTAACACGATAACTTGAGTAAATATTGAGATATCTTCACCAAATTTGGTACACGAGCTTATCTGGACCAAGTAGATTGGTATTAAAATGAGCGAAATCGGATGATAACCACGCCCAATTTCTATATATATAATATTTTGGAAAACACAAAAAACTGATTATTTAGTAAATAATACACCTATAGTGTTGAAATTTGACGTGTGGATTGATATTGAGACTCTTGATAAAAATTTGAAAAAAAAATTTTTAATGGGCGTGGCACCGCCCACTTGTGATAAAATAAATTTTACAAATATTATTAATCATAAATTAAAAATCAGTAAACCTATCGTAACAAAATTCGGCAGAGAGGTTGCCTTTACTATAAGGAATGCTTTGAAGAAAAATTAAAGAAATCTCTTAAGGACCACGCCCACTTTTATATAAAACATTTTTAAAAGGGTCGTGGACGAATAAGATAAACTATATTTTTGCAAAAAAGAGCTTTATATAAATGGTATTTCATTTCCCAAGTGCATTTATAACAATAACAAGGAAAATCTTCAAATTTTTTGAAAAATGGTCGTGGCACTGCCCCTTTTATGACTTAGCAATTTTCTATGTTTCGGGAGCCATAAATCGAATAAAAATTAGTTCAGAATAGAACCATATGTATATGTATTAATGCGCAGCCTTGTAACACTATTAAGCGCAAAAAAGAAACAACAACAGCATTTCAAGTGTACAGCTGGGTATGTAATCAACGGTTTCACCAGAACTTATACTTCCTTACTTGTCTTTAGTAAAAATAAACATCGCAAATAAACACTTTTTTTTTGTTCTTATTCGTTACATTGGAGCTGCCGTGCTGTGGTGGTAGCATACTCCGCCTACCACACCGAAGATCTGGGGTTCATATCCCGAGCAAAGCAACACCAAAACTCTAGAAAACAAGTTTTTTCAATCCAAAGAAAGTTTTTCTAAGCGGCGTCACCCCTCGGCAGTGATTTGGCAAGCACCCCGAGTAAAAAATGTGCCGCCAATTTGTAGGAAAACTTTAAAAGGAATACGACGCGAATTGGAAGAAAAGCTCGGCCTGGAATCTCTTTGTAGGTAATCGCGTCTTGTATTGCTTATTTATTTATTCACTGCAAGTTTTTATACTCAGTTGAGCAGAGCTCACAGAGTATATTAACTTTGATTGGTTGTACAGGTATAAAGGAATCGAGATAGATATAGACGATAAATTGAGTAAATGTTGAGGTATCTTGATGAAATTTGGTATGTAGGTTCCTGTGCACTCATCTCAGATCGCTGTTTACCGATATCAGACAATAACCACGCCCACTTTTTCGATATCGAAAATTTCGAAAAATCGAAAAAGTGCAATAATTCATTACCAAATACGGATTAAGCGATGAAACTTGGTAAGTTAGTTGAACTTATGACGCAGAATAGAAAAATGGTAAAATTTTGAACAATGGGCGTGGCACCGCCCACTTTTAAAAGAAGGTAATTTAGAAGTTTTGGAAGCTGTTATTTGGCAATCGTTGAAGATATCATGATGAAATTTGGCAGGAACGTTACTCTTATTACTATATATCGCTTACTAAAAATTAGCAAAATCGGAGAACGACCACGCCTACTTTTAAAAAAAAATTTTTTAATTCGAATTTTAAAAGAAAAGTTAATATCTTTAGATTATATAAGTAAATTATGCCAACATTCAACTCCAGTAATGATATGGTGTAACAAAATAAAAAAATAAAAGAAAATTTCAAAATGGGCGTGGCTCCGCCCTTTTTCATTTAATTTGTCTGGGATACTTTTAATGCCATAAGTCGAACAAAAATTTACCAATCCCTATGAAATTTGGTAGAGGCTTAGATTCTAGGACGATAACTGTTTTCTGTGAAAAAGGGCGAAATCGGTTGAAGCCGCGCCCAGTTTTTATACACAGTCGACCGTCTGTCCTTCCGCTCGGCCTTTAACACGATAACTTGAGCAAAAATCGATATATCTTTACTAAACTCAGTTCACGTACTTATCTGAACTCACTTTGTGTTGGCGTAAAAAATGGCTGAAATCCGACTATGACCACGCCCACTTTTTCGATATCGAAAATTACGAAAATTGAAAAAAATGCCATAATTAATCGAATAAAAGTGTTTTGCATAAACTAATTTTAAATGTTAGCAAATCCATTCGTTGTTTAATCGGGATATCATTTATATTACAGTCCCCTTTATATTCATACCATGCGCTCACTATCGCCAAGTCAAAAAAATGGAATATTACCCGAAGCGTCCATTTTTTTGAGCGAATAAAAATTCTATAGTATTGAATCATCTGACCTAATAAGTCCACACCACCCATGCTACCGTTATAAAGTATTATAACTTCAGGACGATCGATATGTATATATCCTTTTTGGGCTTTATCGTAACATTTTACTTTGTCCATAATTCGAACACCAACAAAGTTGGAAACCATATGAATAGGTTTTTTGTCAAGCCATTTAGTAACGAATATAGTTTGATCACGGTTCATTACTTCAGCAAATGATCCTCTGCCACTCTTTTTATTACGTTATCTGCAGGTAGTGGTGGAGCTGAAAACCGATTTACTCTGATGGTACCTGCTCCGAAAATATTACGTTCAAGTAGCTGTACAAATACTTGATAAGTGGAAAAAAAATTATCGAATTATAAATGATGGCCAATAGAATCAATTGGGACTATTTCTGTTAGTTTCATTACTATTGCTGTACTGAACCCGTATTTTGCCCACAAGTGTTGATCAAGTTCAGTTGTTGGCACTTGATACAAAATAAAATCGTAAGGCCTTCCACTTTTACCGCATAACACAAAGTTTTTCAATCCCCAAGGACAAGGTTTACCTTTAACATACTGCTTACTTGAGAATTGAGCTTTGAAGGGTATCATTTGCTCATCAATACTGGGATCTGGTTCTAATGAATGTTCCAACAAACGCTGCAGAATCACATCCAGCATGGGTTTTACCTTGAAAAACTTGTCTGAATTATTCGGTGGTCGTGTAGAATCACCAACAATATGAAGATGTGTCCTAAGTTTGTAAAACCTTTTCTCACTCATATTGTCGGCAAAAAGATCAGTGCGAATCGGAGTAGCCCAGTGCATAGAGATTCTCGGATATTTATAAATGCTTAGCAATCCGTGCAAAGCAAACAACTGCTGAATTTCGCTAGGTGTAGATGGTTGAAAATTTGTCGTTTCATTTCGAACAGCGTAAAAATTTGTATAGAAAGAAGCCATTTCGAAAAACGAATAATCTAAATAATTGCAAAAGTACTTGTATGGTGTATTCACCGATGCTACTATCTGAGGTGGTTGAATTTTCGTGTTATTGTCAGTTGTTGTCATATTTCTCACATTTCGCCTATCGCTGTTCGTTTTTTCGTGCCTCTGGACAAACATGGAATTTCGATAGTTGCACCTTCATCTTCATCGGTTGCTTGGGGTATTGGGGCGTCTACAGCAGCAGCATGAAGAGAACGTTTCGAAAAGTTTGCGTCACTATGCAAGTCTGATGGCATTACTGTTCTATTACGCAATACTTTCGGATCATGCTGCACTGCAATCATGGTTTCCTTCGTATAATAATCTCCATCTTTGCTTGAATCTCCTTCAGACTCTGCTTCAGGTGGTTTTCTAAATGCAATTGAACTTGGCAGCATGGGAGTATCTGCTTCGTCATCACTTAGATCTAGATCAGATGTATTCTCGATTGCGTCTAGCAGTTCTTTTTTAGTTAGTGGTCTTTTGTATTCCCTTCTTCTCTTTCTTTCTTCTTTATCTTCCATGTCTAAAAGTCAAAACAAGCCTTAGTCTATTGCAAAATTAAACTTTGAAAAAAGTACACAATCGGTTGGTACTAAATAAATAGTATCTATATATGTACATATACCGTAAAATTCGATCAACTATAACTGTATTGGAGACAGCTGCACACACACCTTACACATATTACTTGTATGATAAGTAATAGTATGTATATAAATAAATTAAATAATGTAATTGAAACACATAGAAGTTGCAACAAAACTTACAAAAAGTTAAAAAAAATCAATAAAAAATTTATTGAATAACAACCGTTGATTGCTTTTGTCTATTATAATGGGCAGAACATAAGCAGTCCTAGTTTACTTACCTAACACTGTATTAGAATGATACCGGTACAAGTGTGTTATTTATATAATATTTTACCAAAGAGATCAATTTACAAAGCACGTAAAGAATTTTAACCACTTTTTTTTGGGACAAAACGTTTAAAATCGCAACACACACAAAAAAACGCCTCAGCTCGCCAGAAAACCGCAAACAAAACTAGCTAAATTTCACTTTGTTTTTTAAATCAACGATTAATACGTTGACAACATTATATTACAAAGCTTGCTATAAAGCAAATTCTAAAAATATGAAGCAAAGTATTTTTTACAATTTTTTGAAGATGTGTCCATTACATTGGGCAAATCCAATGAAAGGGTTAAAATTTCATTGAAATCAAAAATCATGTCCTGCGCGGACCGGCTGTCTTGAAATGGAATGAGCCTACAGTAATTTTCCCTTTGAAGCAATGGTCACCAAAATTTAAACTGTGGCTGTTTTAGTAAGAGTAAAATCATAATGCTGGTAGTGTTTTAGTAGTTGATAAAAAATCAGTGAGGTAGGACGTTGTTGTAAAGTCGTATCTGGGAGCCATTTTTTGCTTCAATGTAATCACCCAGTTTACTAGTAGTCGAGCTGGGCATGCTGACTTTAGCCGGCGCAAAAAAAGCTCGTCGGATTAGGGTTGGGTTCTTGCTCACTACTTTTGTGCAAACAATGGACGTACAATAAATAAAATGCATGCACAATGTACCTAAGTAAAACCAGACCAAAACAAGTAAGGAAGGCTAAGTTTGGGTGTAACCGAACATTATATACTCAGTGTGAGCTTCAATTGTACATTTCATTTCAGATAAATTACTTTTCTGCATAACACGTGGCACCGCCCGTTTAAAAAAAATTTCTCCCCATTTCCTCTTACAGTAAAACTTGATAAGTGAAATATCATTGATTCAAAACAATTTTTTGCTAAGTTATAGCTTATTATTCTCGTCTACGAACCTTTTAAATTTGTTTTATATCTAAGTTGCCGTGGTCTTTAACCGATCCCGTCCCTTTTTACTAGAAATATTTTCTGCTATAAGGAAAATATGTGTACACAATTTTATTACGATATATTAATTGTTCTTCGAGTTATGGCTCCCGAAATATAGAAAATTGCTTAGTCATAAAAGGGGCGGTGCCACGCCCATTTTTTAGAATTTGAAGTTTTTCCTATTTATTGTTATAAATCCACTTGGGAAATGAAATACTATTGATATAAAGCTCACTTTTGCAAAGATTTAGCTTATTTGATTCGTCCACGATCCTTTTAAAAATCTTTTATATAAAAGTGGGCGCGGTCCTTAGCCGATTTCGTTAAGTTTTCTTCAAAGCATTCCCTATAGTTAAGGCAACCTCTCTGCCGACTTTTGTGACGAAAGGTTTAACGATTTTTGATTTATGATTAATAATATCGAGCCTTAACCGCGGAATTGGTGTAAGGGACAAAATATCAATTTTTTTTTATTATCGAAGTCGATAGTGTGAGTCCTGATCTGTCATCTCCGAAAATTTCATAGTTCTATGTTTTACCGTTATAAAGTTATAGCAGAAACAATTTTGGTGTAAATGCGCAATACACTTTGTTTATATTTTTCCATGACCGCACATTGTTACTTACATCAAAAATATCTAGTGCGCTTTGTTGCTTGCAGCAAAAAATATTTAATTCTAATAAACTAAATGCGCTTCACGGAGATAAGTTATATATAAAATAACATAATAAATAGTTCTTTGTGCGAATAATGGAAGCTTTTGAATCAGAGGTAATTATTTTGGCTGCAAGCAATAGGAAAAATTATACCTTTCTATTTAGGGCTTAATATTAATTAGTTTATCGTTGTTTTCTTTAGTTTGCAAAGATACATGCTCTCGTCCCCTATAGTGAAAGTAAGTCCAATACTTCAATTGATGATGAAACGTGCGTTGGTAATAGGGGCTTTAAAAAGTCAAAAGTTATCCGAAAAAACCGCAAAACAAGAGTCGGAAATCCACTGCCGTTAAACCGAATTCCTGTTTGAATAAAAATTGTGGAAACTCACGTGCGGACAAATTTACGGAATCAGATCGTGTGGCAATAAACGAGCACTTCTGGGGTATGAGGAATAAAATAAGGCAGCGGGACTGTATACTTTCATGCACGACACGTAAGTGTATTAAAAGAAGAAAATCCGAAAATACTAAAAGGAAGTGGAGTTTTGAGAACACAATAAGTTTTAATAATATAAAAGTAAAAGTATGCCAAAAGTGTTTGCTTCACACTCTTAATGCATCTCAAAACATGCTAATCTATACTAGGAATAATACACAGTGTCTACAAACAACCAAAGAAGCTAACAAATAATTAAAACCACATAATAAGTCTGATGAAAAAAAAGTAGCACTTTTGAAATCTTTTATTACCCAGTTGCCTGCTGTACCTTCACATTACTGTCGTAATAAAAGCAGTAAATTTTATTTACCATCAGAATTCGAAAACATATCAACTCTGTATAAGTATTATTTAAGTCATTTAAGTCACATTAATAAGGAATCATCTAAGTTATCTTTAAGAGTGTTTAGAAAAAATTTTAATACCGCCTTCCACATTGACTTCCATATGCCCAAAAAAGATAAATGTGCCTTATGTGAAAAATTTAAGAACTCGGACAGTGAAACTCAGATTCTTTTAAGGCAAACTGAAGAATTTCAAAAGCAACTTAAGGATAAAGAAACCCAAAACAAGTATTTTTAAATGACCAAAAGCAAGGTGGAACAAATTCTTCATTTTTATGTGCGAGCTTTGACTTACAAAAGGTTCTTAATACGCCCCATTCAAAAAGTGTAAATTTGGTTTACTCGAGAAAATATGCTTACTACAATGAAAGCATTTATGAAAGTGTTGCAAGAAATGGTTATTGCTTTTTGTGGCGCGAAAAGGACGGAAAACGGAGATGTAATGAGATATGCACAGTAATTTTTAAGTACTTCAAACTCCTTGATAAAAAAGGAACATATACCTTTATTAGCCTTTACTGTGACAGTTGTGCAGGACAAAATCGAAACAGAGCCATGCTTGCTATGTTCGCTCTTTTTTTAAATCCCGTACAAATATAAAAACGCTAAAAATAACCTTTCTGTTACCCGGCCATACCATGATGCCAGTCGACTCTATTCATAGTACGATAGAGTCGTTTACGCGCCAAAGAAATATTTGGGCTCCAAGCGAATTGTATACCGTTATTTCCAATGCGAGAACTAACCCAAAAAATTATGAGTGTATAATAATGGAATATTTCGATTTCAAAGACTGGAAAAACTTTGCGCGTACTATGTTCCCTACCTCAACCAAAATAGAGTTTAACTCTCTTCGATCTGCTATGTTCCAAAAGGATTCCTCTCTTATGACTTTAAAGAATAGATACTGCAATAACTCACAGATAAAATAATACAATCTAGCTTCAATGCGTCAATCCAAACGCAATATTTCCATTAGAAATGAAGGACCCCTTTCTCTGTATGATAAGCCCTTGAAAATTTCTTTAAAAAAGTTTAACAACTTAAAAAAACTTTGCGAAAAAGGCGCTATACCAAAACAGTTTCACAATGAGTTTTTAAATATGCAACAAAGCGCAACAATTACAGATGAGTTACTTGAAACTAACGAGGAAGATACATTTTAGGTATTAAATAACCAATAATAAGCTAATTTGTGAATTTCGGATTTTTTGTTTAATTTTGGCTAGCAATTGTTATTTACGGTCCCTGATATGCTTAAATTACGTTTAATGAACTATTCTTAATTTTATAAAATATACTGTAACGTTCTTTGAATGAAATAAAAGTTTATATGTAAAAAAACTTTATGATTATTTTGATGTAAGTAACATAACATTTCAGCAGCAGGTGGTGAGTGTGCCAGCGAAATGTAAGTAACAAAAAACACAACTACGACTTATTTTAGCTACTGAAATTGATTGCGTTATGTACTTAGAGCACAACTAGGGCCGTTTACAAAATTTAGTTCAAATTTTTTTGGTTATTAACAGAGATAATTAAAAAAACCTCCCCCTGTATAATTTGTTATTTGTCCCTTGCACCAATTTGGCGGTGAAGGCTCGATAATTGTAAAATTGATTTTATCACAAGTGGGCGGTGCCACACCAATTAAAAAAAATTTTTCAAATTTTTATCAAGAATCTTAATATCAGTACACATGTCAAATTTCAACATTATAGGTGTATTATTACTAAATAATCAGGTTTGTGGTGTTTTCCAAAATTTTTGATTTCGCTCATTTTTCGATACCAATCTATTCTGGGTCCAGACAAGCTCGTGTACCAACTTTAGTGAAGATATCTCAATATTTACTGAAGTTATCGTGTTAAGGGACGGAAGGACGGACGGACATGCTCAATCAAACTTTTTTTCGATACTGATGATTTTGATATATGGAAGTCTATATCTATCTCGATTCCTTTATACCTGTACAACCAACCGGTATCCAATCAAAGATAATATACTCTGTGTGCAAAGCACAAATAAGTGTTTATTAAAAAGGAGTGGGCCTTAGTTCTATAGGTGGACGACTTCTCGAGATAACGCTATAAAGGTGGACCAGGGGTGACTTCATAATATGTTTGTACGATATGGGTATCAAATGAAAGGTGTTAATGGGTATTTTAAAAGAGCGTGGGCCTTAGTTCTATAGGTGGACGCCATTTAGGGATATCGCCATAAAGGTGGACCAGGGCTGACTCTAGAATTTGTTTGTACGATATGGGTATCAAATGAAAGGCATTAATGAGTATTTTAAAAGGGAGTGGGCCTTAGCTCTATAGGTGGACGCCTTTTCGAGATATCGCCATATAGATGGACCAGGGGTGAATCAAGAATTTGTTTGTACGATATGGGTATCAAATGAAAAGTGTTAATGAGTATTTTAAAAGGGAGTGGGCCTTAGTTCTATAGGTGGACGCCTTTTCGAGATATCGTTATAAAGGTGGACCGGGGTTCACTCTAGAATGTGATTGTACGATATGGGTATCAAATTGAAGGTATTAATTAGGGTTTTAAAAGGGAGTTGTATATGTGAAGGCGTTTTCGAGATATCGACCAAAATGTGGACCAGGGTGACCCAGAACATCATCTGTCGGATACTACCAATTTATCTATATATGCAATACCACGAACAGTATTCCTGCGAAGATTCCAGGGGCTTTTGATTTCGACCTGCAGCACTTTTTCATTTTCTTCTACTTAATATGGTAGGTGTAACACCCATTTTACAAAGTCTTTTTTCTAAAGTTATATTTTGCGCCAATAACCCAATCCAATTACCAAGTTTCATCCCTTTTTTCGTATTTGGTATAGAACGATGGCATTTTTTAAAATTTTCGTAATTTTCTATATCGAAAAAGTGGGCGTGGTCATAGTCGGATTTCGACCATTTTTTATACCAATACAAAGTGGGTTCAGATAAGTGCGCGAACTGAATTTAGTAAAGATATATCGATTTATGCTGAAGTTATCGTGTTAACGGGCGACCGGAAGGACAGACGGTAGACTGTATATAAAAACTGGGCGTGGCTTCAAACCATTTCGCCCTTTTTCACAGAAAACAGTTATCGTCCTAGAATCTAAGCCCCTACCAAATTTCACAAGGATTGGTAAATTTTTGTTCGACTTATGGCATTAAAGTATCCTAGACAAATTAAATGGAAAAGGGCGGAGCCGCGCCCATTTTGAAATTTTCTTTTATTTTTGTACTTTGTTGCACCATATCGTTAATGGAGTTGAATGTTGACATAATTTACTTATATACTGTAAAAATATTAAATTTTTTGTTAAAATTTGACTTTTTTAAGTGCGCGTGGCCGTTCTCCGATGTTGCTAATTTTTATTAGGAATACATATAGTGATAGGAGTAACGTTCTCGCCAAATTTTATCATGATATCTTCAACGACTGCCTAATTACAGCTTGCAAAACTTTTAAATTACCTTCTTTTAAAAGTGGGCGGTGCCACGTCCATTGTCCATAATTTTACTAATTTTCTATTCTGCGTCATAAGTCAACTCACCTACCAAGTTTCATCGCTTTATCCGTCTTTGGTAATGAATTATCGCACTTTTTAGGTTTTTCAAAATTTTCGATATCGAAAAAGTGGGCGAGGTTATAGTCCGATATCGTTCATTTTAAATAGCGATCTGAGATGAGTGCCCAGGAACCTACGTACCAAATTTCATCAAGATACCTCAAAATTTACTCAAGTTATCGTGTTACGACAGACGGACGGACGGACATGGCTCAATCAAATTTTTTTTCGATACTAATGATTTTGATATATGGAAGTCTATATCTATCTCGATTCCTTTATATATGTACAAGCAACCGTTATCCAATCAAAGTTGATATACTCTGTGAGCTATGCTCAACTGAGTATAAAAAGAAGGTGAGGTGGCAACCCTAAGCGACAACCCTTCTTAAAAATTTCTATAGAAATGCTGAGTAAAATACTTTCGTTTAATACCCATATTGATATATCTCATGTGATGCTAAAAAAATGACCCCGGGTCCATCCGAAGCCGGGGCCCCGATCCATAGTAATTCTGCGCGGAACACCGAGAATTTACTGTCAAATATTTCCTTTCATATTTGTTGACGCCGACGTGAATATTTTAATTCTCACGGTTTGGGAGGAATGCAATGCAACTTACAAAATTTATCTCTAACTTCGTCTGCATTCTTCATCAAACGTGTGATTTTAATTTGGGCTTAGGGTGCAATTAAAGCGTGTGACCGGAACATCCACATATACATACAACCATGGTCAGGTACTTTGGCGTACTTGAAGCCACATATAGGATTAATATAAATAAGCACATATTTTTATTTGACGTTAGTTTTAAGTCAATTAATCAATAAACATTATTCAAACAAAACATTCTGGTGACCCCGAGAACAAATAATGGCAGCCTTCAGTGATTTAGTTAGTCAACAAAAAGTAACCGGCAGCAATATAGAAGCGATTATTCGCAACTATAAGAAGGAATCTGCAACAAGAAAGCAACAGGGAGAGTACTATGAAGAAAGGCTGAGAAGGTTGGAAGATGGATGGGCGAAATTTGAGTCCACAGATAACCAAATTCGGTTGATTGAAAACCTGTCTATAGACCACGACTACTTCACCAAGGAGTATTACAACTCCATAATGAATGTGGTTTCAGAATACTGACAGGTATTCGAGATAGCAGCCCTCCAGTTGGCTCAAACTCAGGCGGCAGAAACACAACCCCAAGTAGTCCAAATACAAAAACGATCGCAGCAGCCGTTTGTACCACAATCAGAAGCAAACAGCTTCATTAAATGTGTACGCTGGCAAGGGGTAATGATGGCGTCATTGCAACGGGCGTAAGATGACACAGTTTCACCAACCGGCTCTTAACTAATTATGGACGAACATCGAGGATATTCATTTCCAAATCTATGAAATATTCGAGGACCCAACTCAAGAGGGCTACAACATCAGGCAATTCGTGGCCCTGGAGGAAAGAGTTCGGGGCAGTTTCAACACAGGGGAGAGTAACTCGCATGCAATGCACTGTTCAGGCCCCTACAAAAATCCATCAGTCTCATTGCCAAAGATAACTATTCCAAAATTCGATGGAAATTATTTGAAATGGCAAGAGTTTTATGACTTGTTTACGCAACTTGTGATAAGTCAACAACTATCAAAAGTCCAAAAGATGTATTATCTTAAGATTTACGTGGTGGAGGAGGCTGGAAACCTCATTAAACATTTTGCCTCGACAGAACAAAACTTCAAGGCTGCCTGGTACGTGCTATTAGAGCGTTATAACAACAAGCGGCTGCTCGTTAGTAAACTTATAAACGAGTTACTCAGTTCTGCGGGCGGCGCATCTATGGAAAACATTAAGAAGCTGCATGACACCACGAAGGAGTATCTTTTAGCGCTAAAAAATCTCAAAATAGACACTTCAACATGGGATCCGCTGCTGCTCCACCTGCTACTCAAAAAATTAGATCAGCCGACACGTTTGCGCTACGAGCAATCGTTATCAAAACCACGTGAAGTACAAACAATTCAAGAGTTTCTGAAATTTCTGGAGAAGCACTTCCAATACATGAAAACCATGGGTGTCAAAACTACCCTCCCTCAAGCAAAGGTATGCACCTCAGTAACGGCAAAAAACAACAACGACGCTTGCAGCATGTGTAAACAGGGAAAGCACCAATTGTTTTCCTGCAGACAATTTCTCCACAATCTCCTCAGCGCGCTTTGAGTTCATACAGAAGAAAAAGTTTTGTCACAACTGCCTCAAAGCTGGACATTCTTCCAAGAACTGTTTAGTCAGAAGTTGTTTAAAATGCAACAAAAAACACAACATCTTGTTGCATTTCGAGGATACAAGCAAAGACACATTATCAGCCACTCCTACAGGACCAAATGAGTTCAAAAAATGCCAAACCTGTAACGATCAAAGCAACAATTTCCAACGAAGAAGCTACATCGCTAGCAACCTCAAAACAATCAAGGACAAACACGTATGTGTTGCTCGGCACTGCCATGGTGAAAGTCAGGGCCAATGGGACAGGTGTTCAGTGCCGTGAAATCTTGGATTCAGGTTCACAAGTGAACTTTGTTACGGAGAGAGTGGTTAAGCGACTTGGGTATCTCAACGAAACCATCATCAATTTCTATCAAGGGTATAGGCTCAAGTAACACTAAAGTGCAACATCGAGTCAACATTGTGTTACATTCACGCATCAGCAGTTTTACCACACGGCTAGAGGCAGCAGTGTTACCTCACATCATATCTCCTCAACCCTCACAAGATATCAATATCGAGGATTGAACATTCCTGCTAACATTACTCTAGCCGACCCATCATTTAATCATCCTGATAAAATTGACATACTATTGGGTGCCGAATTTGACAACCAGTTGATGGCAGTGGGGCAGATCAAACTATCCGCAGATTTACCCATTCTGCAAAATACCGTGTTGGAATGGATCGTCGCCGGGAAAGTTGGTTGCAACTACATCACGAGCGCAATATGTGGAATCTGCACCGACGATGAATTCAACTTGGAAGCTGCCTTTGCTAGGCTATGGGAACTTGAGAAAGTTGCAGCTGCAGGAAAGCAGTTATCTACGACTGAAAACCAGTGGAAAACATTTTGCACAGAATACAACAATCACTGAAAATGGAAGGTTTATGCTCAAATTGCTATTTCATCACAGCGTGGAGGCGTTAGGAGAATCTTATGGAATTGCCTATAATAGATTTCTTGCCTTGGAACATCGATTGTCAAACTCTCCTGAAACAAGAGGTTAATACATCAACTTTATGGAGGAATATGAAAGGTTTGGGTCATATGACACAAGTTAATATTGATTCCATCAAGAAGCCTAGGTACTTCATTCCTCAACATTGCATCGCGAGGCCTGAAAGCCGCACCACAAAATTAGGAGTAGTATTTGACGCATCAGCAAAGACAACCTCTGGACTGTCCCCGAACGACCTTATGTATATTGGTCCCACTATTCAGAGCGATCTTTTCACAATTTTGCTTCGTTTTCCGTTGCCTAAATACGTTTTCAGCACGGATGTCGAGAAATATATCGACAGATGCTTATTAATCCGAAAGATAGGAAATTCCAACTCATCATCTGTCGAAGGGATCCAAGCATGCCAATAAGCCATTATCAATTAAACACAATCACTTATGGAACTAGATCTGCTCCGTATTTTGCGACGAAGTGCTTACAAAAAATTGCATTAGGAAATATGTTACAACATCCGCTCGGGGCCCAGTTTCTACAGGACAACTTTTATGTAGATGACGGAATTGGTGTTTCAGACAACTTAAATACAACAATTGAAATTCAACAGCAATTAATACACATTTTAAGGAAACATGGCCTCAACCTACAAAATTGGTACTCGAATGATTCGCAATTACTGCAAAATATTGGTGTGGAGGACCAGGAAGTTGATGTATACTTTGACAATGAGACCAGTCAAACCATCAAAACTTTGGGTTTGACATGGATGCCTAAAACATAGAAAATAGCTTAGTCATAAAATGAGCGGTGCCACGCCCACTTTTAAAAATTGAAGTTTTTCCCATTTATTGTTATAAATCCACGTGGAAATGAAATACCATTGATTTAAAGCTCTCTTTTGCAAAGAAATGTCTTATTTTATTCGTCCATGACCCTTTTGAAAATCTTGTATATAAAAGTGGGCGTGGTCCTTTCCCGATTTCGTTAATTTTTCTTAAAAGCATTCTTTATAGTAGACGCAAACTCCCTGCGTCGGTTACGATAGGTTTAACGATTTTTGATTTATGATTAATAATATTGGTAAAATGATTTTATCACAAGTGGGCGGTGCCACGCCCATTTAAAAAAAATTAATCAAATTTTTATCAAGAGTCTAAATGCCAGTCCACACGTCAAATTTCAACATTCTCGGTGTATTATTTACTAAATAATCAGGTTTTTTGTGTTTTCCAAAATGTTATATATTCAAAAAGTGGGCGTGGTTATCCGATTTCGCTCATTTTCTATACCAATCTATTCTGGGTCCAGATAAGCTCGTGCACCAAATTTGGTGAAGATATCTCAATATTTACTCAAGTTATCGTGTTAACGGACAGACGGACGGACATGGCTCAATCAATTTTTTTTTCGATACTGATGATTTTGATACCTTTGTACCTGTACACAGATCTGACGAGAGGGGAGGGGCCCGCGATTTAGAGGTACTAAAACATTTTTTTTTAATTCAGGAGAGTCTTTAGCTGTTTCATGTGCAATTGTGTGTTTACATGAAACGATTAAAATTTTTTGGGCATCTAAGATCTCATAAGCCATTATGAACCGATACTTATAGATCATTTGGAGAAAGTTAGGATTTCACAACAGCAGTACAAACGATTACAAGTTCACTATCTTTCCCCAGACATTCAGAACGAGTTTATAGAAATTTGTGCAAAGCACGTGAGGGAAACTATATTAAATCAAGGCAAGAAAGCCAAGTATTTTGCTATCATCGTTGATGATATGCCTGATGCTAGTCACGTTGACTACGTTCATTTTGCGCTAACTCCATTTCAATTCGAAAGCAACAAATTTTACAATTCAATAACGGTTTTTGGCTTTCGTGAATTGTAATCAAAAACTGGTCAGAAAATCGCTGATCTAATTTGTCATACTCTAGGTAAACATGAAATCCATTAAAAGATTGTCGTGCACAAGGGAACGATAACGGCGCCAATATGAAAGGAGATTACAATGGAGCACTACGTCACATTCTAGACAAATACCCGAATTACTTTCTTAGGAGTTGTACAAAAATGTTTTACTATTTTCAGCAGTAGTCCACAACGATGTGACATCCTCAAAAAAAATGTACCGAGTCTTTCAGACAAAAGCCAAATTTGACTGCGCAAGCATACGGAGATATTACCGGCATTGTCAAGTACATCACCAAGTTCGAATGTATCTTGCTGTCCTCAATTTGGTTCAAAATACTGACTACCATTAACGAAAGAAACGTGATCCTCCAAGCTAGAGACGCCACCATATATGTTGAGGTCCGACATCTAGATGCCTTATTAGCTGATTTGACGTTGATCAGGAACCAATGGGAAACAATTTTAGACGAATTGAAAGCAGTTGCTATTTAACTGAACATCTCGCCAAAGTTTCAGGGCATTCGAAAGAGAAAAAACCAAAAGACGTTCTGAATATAATTTAAATGAGATGATTACGGATGATTCAGAGTCTGATTTTAAAAACAATACATTCCTGGTGATCGTAGATTCGGTACCCAGCCAGCATTTTTGAAAATGTTTATCAAAAAATATTCAAATATCATCACCCCCAGAGCAGGGCCGGATTGACAGGTAGGCAGAATAGGCAGTTGACTGGGGCCCCCGATTAAGAAAAAGACTTCTAAAATTTTCTTACAAACATAAAATTCTAGAGAGTGAAAGAAAAAAATAATCAGAACTAAAAATAAATTTTACTCAAATAAATAAAACTCAATTAACCGCATTCAAAAGGCGACGACCGACAAACTAGACAAAGTCCCTAGGAAGAACATTTCCGACTCATTTGACAAATTATATGAGCGTGCAAAGAAGTGTGGCGGCCACCGTAATGTGATGGTAGCGTGCTCCCCTATCACACCGTATGCCTGGGTTCGCACCCGGGCAAAGCAACATCAAATTTTAGAAATAAGGTTTTTCAATTAGAAGAAAATTTTTCTTAGCGGGGTCGTCCCTCCGTAGTGCTTGGCAAGCGCTCGGTGTATTTACTGCCATGAAAAGCTCTCAGTGAAAACTCACCTGCCTTGCAGATGCCGTTCGGAGTCGGCATAAAACATGTAGGTCCCGTCCGGCCAATTTGTAGGGAAAATCAAGAAGAGCACGGCGCAATTGGAGAGAAGCTCGGCCTTAGATGTCTTCGGAGGTTATCGCGCCTTACATTTATTTTTTTATTTTTAAAGAAGTGTATCGAAGTGAAAGAAGAGTATATTGAATAATATAAAAGGTTTATAACTTTTCTTCAGTTGGAAGGTCATACTGGTGAAGGTCTAGCGAATCAAACTTAAAAGTTTCTTACTGAAGACTGTGGTTTAGATATTCAGAATTGTAGAGGACAATAATATGGCAACGCACTAAACATGTCCGGGAATACTTCCCGGTGTGCAAGCAAGAATATTGAGTTTGAATGAGAATGCGATCTATGTTCCCTGTTCCGGGCATTCCTTTAATTTGGTTGGAGAGCATGCTGTGAAGCGCAGGTTTTATGCAGTAGATTTTTTCGCCATTATGCAGACATTATATAATTTTTCCAGCTTCCACCTATCGTTGGGGCGTATTAAAAAATAAAATAAACAATGAGAAAACTTTGAAGACATTGTCAACTACACGCTGGGAAGCAAATTCGAATGCGACAAATGCAGTTTACGATTCATTTGACATCATATTAGAGGCTTTAGAAATCATTGCTGATGATGAGTCACAAAATATTGATACTCGTTATGAGGCAGCGTGTATCGCGAATAAAATGCAAAAATTCAAATTTGGTTTCATGTTGATTTTATAGAACTCTATTTTGACTGCTATGCGTTCAGGGAGTAAGTCATTGCAAAGTGAAAAAGCAGATTTGCAAATATGTGGTTTTTTGTACGGATTGTTAGAAGAGAGTTTAGTTACATTCCGTGAAAAGTTCAATAATTTCGAGGAAAAACAAAACAATTATTACCTGTCATAGGGTTATACAGAAATCGTAAAACGTACTCGTCGTAGAAAAAACCAACCTAATGACGGAAATGCTCCAGAAGTCCAGAAGTAGAAATTTTCGCCTCGCGATGATTTTGGGACAAAAGGTTTCCTCGAAATCATCGACAATCTTCACAGGAAATCAAACGACGTGCGAAAATGTGTATGGAAGTTTCAGAGAGATTTGCATTTCTCATCAACTTTTCTATAAGTGATGGAGACCTCCACAAAGAAATAAGTTAGTTCGTTTTTATTCTAGAGATTTGGAAGAATTTTTCATTGAAATGCGACAATTCCAAAGTTACGAGAACTTCAGATACACTGATGCACAAAAAACTCATAGTCATTGTATAAGATTCTAATGGAAGATCAATTAGCCTATGTATTGCCTAACACAGTAATAGCTCTTCGGATATTTTTAACATTAACGATCACAAATTGTTCTGCCGAACGATCCTTCTCGCAATTAAAAATAATCAAAGCTGCTGAAAGAGCTACAAACGCGACAAGAGCGACTCGAGATGTTAGATATACTTTGCATTGAGTCAGATTTATTGAACAAAATCGATATTGATGATAATTGATGAATTTGCCGAAAAACAGATGTAGAAAACCACATGTTTAAAATGTAGATAGTAATTTTATTGATATTATTACATTGTGACAATAAAATTTGTATGAAAGATATAAGTTTGTATTTTTTAATCGAAAAAAGAAGGGAACGGACGTGAAAAAAAGGGCCCCCAAATTGATGGTTGCGTAGGGCCCCGTTGAGGATTAATGCGGCCCTGCCCCAGATGATTGAAACGTTTTTAAAAGTATTTTTATTCCAAAATCAATGCATCGCCGTGAGAAAAGTGTACCTTAATTATGATTCATATGTTATAAACTTTTTATTGTTTTTTTCATCATATTTGATATTTTTGGAAGATTGTGCTGTACTTGTTTTGGAATAACATTTGATTACTTTTCACAATCATTTTTTGATCATATTGATTTCGATGAAATTTTATATGTTGTTCTTTGGTCAAACAATGAAACACGAGCTTTTTTTTTGCCTCAACAAAATTTTGTTTTGGATTTATCGGCAATTGAATTCCATAAAATGCAATCGGTATTTATTCACCTATTTTTTAACTGTCAATAACTTTGTCAAAAATTAACCGATTCTCATGATTTTTTCTTTGAAATGTTCGATATTACTTTTAATTTTACATAAATTTATAAACAATTGCATATAGTTAAAAAAAATTATTTTTTTAGTATTTTGTAAAAATGTATGACTTTTTTTCAAAAATTAATATTTCAAATAACTGTTATTGTTTTTTGTTTAAACTTTTTCTATATCGAGTGAGTAGCTTATATTTCAACTTGGGTAATATCCATTGGGCAACGCTCGTTGTTTCGAAATATGAATTTTGAATATTAAACTTTTTTTCGCTATATATTGATGCATTACATATCAGCATACAAGGCGATCAATGCCAAATGGTAAAATTAATTAAAATATCACATCTATTATTGAAAACATTCATTTGTTATTATTTTTCAGAATTACAGCGATTTTGTAACAGGACGTGGCAAAGGCTCTTGTGACGGTGTGTGGAGGTTTAGTGAAATATTTTGCCATATCTGAAAAATAACAACAAAAAGAAAATGTCTCCCCATTTCCTCTTAGAGTAAAACTGATAAGTGAAATATCATTGATTCAAAACTGTTTTTTGCTAAGTTATAGCAAAATTTTTCTAGTCTACGACCCTTTCAAACTTGTTTTATATCTAAGTTGCCGTGGTCTTTAACCGATCCCGTCCATTTTACTTGAAATATTTCCTGCTATAAGGAAAATATGTGTACACAATGTTATTACGATCCGTTAATTATTCTTCGAGTTATGTCTCCCGAAACATAGAAAATTGCTTAGTCAAGAAGGGGCGGTGCCACGCCCATTTTTAAATTTGAAGTTTTTCCTATTTTTTGTTATAAATCCACTTGGGAAATGAAATACTATTGATATAAAGCTCCCTTTACAAAGATTTAGCTTATTTATTCATCCACGAGCCTTTAACAATCTTTATATAAAGTGGGCGTGGTCCTTAACCGATTTCGTAAGTTTTCTTCAAAGCTTTCCTTATAGTAAAGGCAACCTCTCTGCCGAATTTTGTTACGATAGGTTAACGATTTTGATTTATGAAAATAAAATTGATTTTATCACAAGTGGGCGGAGCCACGCCCATTTAAAAAAAATCAAATTTTTATCAAGAGTCTTAATATCCAGTCCTCATGTCAAATTTTAACATTCTAGGTGTATATTTACTAAATAATCAAGTTTTTGGTTGTTTTCCAAATTTTAGATATATAAAAAGTGGGCGTGGTTATCATCCGATTTCGATATTTTTCGATACAAATCTATTCTGGATCCTGATAAGTCATGTACTAAAGTTGGTGAAGATATCTCAACTGAAGTTATCGTGTTAACGGACGGACGGACGGACATGGCTCATTCAAATTTTGTGCGATACTGATGATTTTGATATATGGAAGTCTATATCTATCTCGATTCCTCTATACCTGTACAACGACCGTATCCAATCAAAGGTAATATACTCTGTGTGCAAAGAACGCTGAGTATAAGAAATGAAATGAATTTCCCACAACCCTTTTCCTATTCAAAAGACGGACCCATAGTAAAGAAACTCCAAGCTCAAATCCGAGAAGCAATATAGCCGCTGCTCCAATCTCCCTACCAACCATAGAGATACTTACTTTCCGTATCACCAATCCCAACCATATCCACAGATTTACGGGCAATCATACACTAAAAAGCAACTCTATCTTTCACAAACGCTAACAATATTTCATTATTAATAAATTTAAATTTTAATACATGTTTCAAATCTTAATTACGCCTATCAGCCCTATTCTACAATTTTCTTTTAAGCAGCATAAGTATATTCTGCAGTAATTTATTCATAACATTTTAGGACACCCTAATGTACCATATGTTATCTCATGCAAAGTACATCTTATATTTTTGAACGTAAAATTAATATATATGTATAAATGCATATTCGTATTAAAAAGGGAACGAAAAGAAAAGCAACACGATCTCATAAGCAAAGAAATTATTAATTTAAGAAAGGAAACAACCATACATACAAATATACATTATAGTTATGCACTTTTTTGCAATCGCATTACCTTTTCTTGATATCAATATATTAGATAAAGAGTATAAAAATTAAGGCACTTACATTAGCCGCGCAAACGAAACGTATACGCGTGTTAAAAAACGCCTATCCTCGCTTAGATATGCTTAGGAGGACCCATCTAGCGGCTTGGATATACAACTAGCTACAGCAAACAGGGGTGTACCGAAAAGCGGAGACACAACGCTCTGATGCCATAGGGTATAACATATAGCTGAATCAGTTGCGATGAATTGTGGACACACATGGAATACAGAGAATTAGTGTAGAGGCGTGAAACAAAGACACATATTTCAGTTACATCTGAGTATAATGCGTATTGAAATTTAGTAGGAACAAAATTTATGCGCAGCAATTTCAGAGGTTGTATTTAAAGTTTGTTACTTAGCAGTCCATATAAAGTTTAAGCGTAAACGGATATACGCTTGTTAAAAAAACACGGCTATTGTATCGAACGATGTCAGCAGGTGCCTGATGAGCTGCGTCGGAGAGCTGAAAACTTCTCAACAAAAAAAGAAAATAGTGCAAAAAGGTTTCTCGCTACTCTTACAAATGTGTGTACTGTGTACACTGTACATACTATATTACATATGATGCGTGAGAGATATAAACAGACATACCTTCTCTTGGGTTGCTATGAGAGCTTTTCTGTCGAGCCATGAATGTTGCTTTAGTGCAAGTAAACGCCAGGCTATAAAACGTCGGTGCCAACGTTCGCTAGCAGCCTTAGACTTCCTGCAGGGCGAACTGCATTTATTTAAATATGTGTGCGAATTTATACGCAACGTAATTGATACATGAAATTATAAAAATAGTTGTTTAAAATTCAAGCAATGTCCAAAATTAAAACGCAAACAAAAATAGCAATAAATCGACAAATGGACTGTACATAGGCATACTACATATATGTTAAATTTCTGCTATTATAAAACATATCGCTAATACATCTGTATGTGGTTACCAACCCAAAACCAAAGATTACAAGACACAAAAGTACCAAACAGTACCCAACACACTGCCGAACCAGAACCAAACAACCAACTCCACCCAAACCAACAAAATCGCTAAGTCACAATAAAAACAAACAAATTGTCAAACTAAACAAGGCAGAATTTCAAGGCCTAACAATAAGCGCGGAATGCCAATGCCGTGTCTTCTTTATAGTTTCCTGTTTTGTTCCTTTTCTCCATTATTCGTAAGCTCTCTATAGTGTATCTGATTTTGTTCGTTTCTCTTTGTCTAATATTTTGACATTTTTCATATCAGCTGAGTGACCGCTTGATGTGGTGTGTTGCGATAGCGCTCGTGTGTGATCTTCTTTTGTCCTATGTCTGCTTCATGCTCATGTGTAGGCAGTACTCCTAGACTTCGCTTAGTCGTGCCTATGTATAGTAGTTTTATGCGCCGCTTTCGTTTCGTCTTACCTTTGCCATGGATTTCATAGACAATGTTATTTGTTGTGAAGTTTTGAGCAGGGGTTTTGTTTTTGGAAGATAAACTAGATGATGTATATTCTGGATGTGATGACTAAAGCATATGTTATTGTGTCAGATGTAATTTTTGATGATTTATAAAGACTAAAGAGAAACATAGCTTTCCCTTGCAAACACATGATTTTCTTATAATACTAATTAATTAATTTAGTAATTAAATATTATGAAAATTTTAGAGCTTTGTGGTTTTAGCATTTTTACACAAGAATCGCCTAACTTCTAAACTTTCTATTCCACAAGGTTAGGGATTTTTTTCTTGATTTTTTTCTCAAAATAAATTTATGTATATAAATTAATATGCATATATAAAGTTTCGCCTATCTTAAAACAATTAATTGGCTTTCTGAGCCTTACTCAAAAACAATTCTGATACTATGCGGCCTTTATTTAAGCATAGTGGAACATCCAATACGAAATTTCCAAAAAGTATTTTGATTTTCGAAAAAACAACTTTTGAAATTTGTCAAAATGCTAAATCTCAAATAGTGAATATGTCACTGATTGTGAAGAAATAAAAGGATTGGAATTTTGCACGTGGCCGACCTAACCAAGTATATAAATTGGCACTAATATACTTATTCCCTTTCTAGCACCAACACCATTCGCAGCTCCGGCGGATTCTCGATGTCTTTGACCAATTTTGTAGGTAGAGAGATGATAGAAATTTCCTATTTGAAGATGATGGATTTTCCCAGGATCCTTCTGTAAATATTCTTTCTCCACCTTCTAGCAGCAGATTGATTTTCATTCACAAAACTTCGTATATGCGTTGTTTTTATAGCTTTAACATACATTTTTAAGTTGTTTTCGTACAAATTTCGGAGAACTTGAAGAAAAAATGTTTCCTTATTTATATTTATTCACACGACACAATGCGAGAAAATTACTTAGTTCTCGCTAACAATTATTTTGTTTGCTTTTCAGTTCAATAAATAAAGGAATGACTAATTAAAACCCCATGATCAGCTGGATTATATTTACTTTTAGGATTAGCGTGTGACATACGGCAATGCTCACCTGGTTGCTATGGACTCCAGTAAAATTTAGGTACTCAATGGCCAATGGTCACACAAATCACTTTTCCCAAAATATTTCGCTTCATCAGACTTTCAAACGTTCGCCGTGCAATACAAAGTTGTAGGTCAATACATTCTCGGAAAAGTTTTGTCTGAACTCTGCTTTCACGAGATTTGTCGCAACTGCGCACAGTTCAAAGTACTTATATAATGAATGACCGAAAATGGAAAATTTCCTCGCGGATCAATGAAAATTTGCACAAAAGCTTTGAACACATTTGAAATTAAAACAAAATTGGACCTAAGAAACACTAACAACAAATAAAACTGGCAACTAAGATTTTCGATTTTATATGAAACATTTTACCCAATTCTAACCAAATTTTATATATGACCACACTTGATGGCATCTCTGACACACCTTGCAGTCTTTGAAATCCGTCGACATCCCATCATTATCATAAATTGGCGTTCAGCCCCTGAGCAATTTTGGCCGTTTCGTAACAAGTCACGCCCAGCTTTCCCTGTCTCGCGATATCTTGCGCCAATTGGGAGCACCAATGGAGGTCAAGTCTTCCTCCACCTGTCTCTCCCAACTCAGTTGAAGGCCGGAGCGTCTTCGTCAATTCGCATAACATTACTTAGCCAGCGAAGCCTTTGGGATTTAACTCGCTGTACTATCGTCATACCTGCGTAAAGCTCATATAGCTCCTTTGATACACGCCTTGGGCAACACGCACATGACCATAAATCTTCCGGAGAACTTTTCTCTGGAATAATTCAAGAGCCGTCTTATCTTCCTGCAACACCGTCCATTATTCAGCAGGACAGGTATGATGAGCGACTTGTCGAGCGTGATTTTCCTTCGCGGAGAGATGACTACTTTTCAATAGCCCACTCAGTCCAAAATATCACTTATTGGCAAGAGTTATTCTTCGTTGGACTTTTAAGCTGACATTGTTCTTGCTTTTAGTGCTGATTCCTAAATAAACGAAGTCCTTCACAATCTCGAATTTAGATCCCTCAACAGTGAAGTGGCTGCCAAGGCGCGAATGTGCCGATCTTGGGTTAAGCGAGTGCTCCGTGTTGTCCCAGTCCAAACTTTCTTTTGCATATTTATCTAATGCCGAGAAAGCAGAACTCACAGCGCGTTTGTTCAAGCCAATAATATCAATATCATCAAATTCAAACATTCCGGGGCTTTTGACGCAGTAACAACATTTCTGTTGACCTCTTAAAAGCAGAGCTCAGACCTTACATTAGGAGAATGTAAAGTGGGATAGTCTGATAAAGCGAGACATTTGGAGAAAAAGTGATTTTAGTGCCATTTAACCATTGATTACCTAAATATTCAATTCGTCCCTAGCTAGCGGCTGAGCATAGACTTATGGCACACGCTAATGTTACTTACTCTGCAACAAATATTTTGTTTTTTTAAACTTTATATAAATAAATGTAAGGCGCGATAACCTGCGAAGAGATTTGAGGCCGACCTTCTCTTCTAATTTGTGTCGTACTCCTTATTTTTCCTACAATTTGGTGCGACGGGCCCTACTTGTTTTTTTCCGACTCTGAACGGCATCTGCAAGGCATATGAGTTTTCAGTGAGAGCTTTTAATGGCAGAAATACGCTCGGAGTGCTTGCCAAGCACTTCCGGGGGGCGCCCCGCTTAGAAAAATTTTCTTCTAATCGAAAAAACTTGTTTATAAAATTTGATGTTGCTTTACGCGGGGCGAGAACCCAGGATCTTCGGTGTGGATGGCGGAGCACGCTACCATCACACCACGGCAGCCGCTTTATATATTTTGAACTGAAAACAAAACAATTGCTAACAAAATATTAATTAAGGTTTAAATTGTGTCGTGTCAATAAAAAATATGCAAATGTTGTTTCTTCAGTTATCACAAAATCGTACGAAAACACCTTCAAAATTAAAGCTAAATCTAATTAAAGCAAATTCTAAGTTGTTTATTCACTACGCTCATTGTCTTGCAATCTTAAATAAAAGTCTTAACGAATAGACAAACAAATTTAAATACGTTTATATATTTTCCAAGTAAAATCTTATTCCAAACTGGAAAAAGAAGCGGTAAAGATGGGTTTGATGGTGAATGAGGACAAAACGAAATACCTGCTGTCATCGATCAAACAGTAGCGCATATGCGCCCTGGCAACCACGCTACTTTTGGCAGCCATAATTTCGAAATAGTAAAAGATTTCGTTATTTGGGAACCGGCATCAACACTAGAAAAAAACATCAGCTCTGAAATCCAGCGAAAAATCACTCTTGCCAATAAATGCTACTTTGGAATAGGTTGGCAATTAAAAAGTAAAGTCCTCTCTCGGCAAACGAAAATCCTACTCTACAAGTCACTTATCGTTCCCGTCCTGCTGTATGGTGTAGAAGCATTGCCCATGACAACATCAGATGAAACGGCTCTGGGAGTGTTCGAGAGAAAGTTCTTCAAAAGATTTATGGACCTCTACGCGTTGGCGATAGTGAGTACCCAAGAAGATTTAACGATGAGCTGTACGAGCTATACGCAGACATCAACATAGTGCAGCGAATTAAAACGCAGCGGCTGCGCTGGCTAGATCAATGAAAGATGACGCTCCGGCCAAGAAAGTGTTTCTACCGGAACTCGCCTGTGGAAGCAGAGGTAGAGGGCGGCCCTCACTCCGTTGGAAGGCCCAGGTGGAAAACGATTTAAACTCCCTTGGTGTGACCAATTTGCGCCGGTTGGCATAGAGAAGGAGCGACTGGCGCGCCTTGTTGGACGGCCATAACCGTTTAAACGATTAAGCGCCAATTACGTAAGTAAGTAAGTAAAATCTTTTGTGCGCATGAAATGTGGAGTTATAATTTTTCGTACAAAAGGACTGTTGGTGACAGGCCATTTACAGTAATATATTCAACTTCTTATAAGTTCGATCAAGTTTGTCTATAAATAGAAATGAAAGCTCTTACTACTTTACTAGCTGCCCTAGTAGCTTGAGTGTTGATGGGGAACGAGGTTTTAACTAACAGTATTCGCCAAACTGGGCTTGAAAATTATCCTTCTCAACTTCGTAGGGAACATCTTCAACCACAAGGTGGTCCTGTTGCTGCTCTTTTAGCTGACCGCGTTGGAAGTGGTTCATCTTCTTCTACAATATATTTGTATTCAAATAAATCTCGTCCATATCCTGTTTCCTTAATCAGGGGAGGTCAACGCACTTCAAAACAAGGTGGAAAAGCGCTTATGCTAAAACTTCACGTTCAAAATCACCTCAACGCAATCGAGGTAAAAAAAACGCTGGTGCTAAAAGTAGTCAAGCTTGATCAAGTGTAGTGCGCCCACAATCAGCCCAAAGAAAAGGCCCTGGGAATAGGTAATGCAGACAGCAGACGTCCATATTATCGTATAGAACCAAAAGATTTTGGAGCTTCAAACTTCATCACAAGTAATTCGTACAAAGGAAACTTTGAAGTATTATTATGCATACATATGTAATGAGTTGTAGAATAAAAATGCGCTTGCAAAAATAAAAATAACGGTTTATTTCATTCACTTTTTTTGTGCTTCAATGACAATATGCAATTTAGCTTTAGTGTAAGATGTTTACTTTACCTTTACATAAGTTTATCGAAACAGTCCCGAAATGGTCCCTAAATAGTCCCGAAATGAGTTTAAAATAGTCCAAAAATAATTTGAAAGTTATCTCTCAATAATGCTGATATAGTTCTGAAAATAGCTTCGGTGCAGTCTGTTATACGTTCTCTGATTGAAATTCGTTTTCGCCGCCGTCCGAAAGACGAGCCAAAGAGTGAAGTACTGGTGAACTCCAGTAAGGTTACTCTTTCAGAAAATTTTTGTTTCCTCACTGAATTTTGAAGCAGCAAGGTCCATTTTCTTACAAGGTTCAGCAAAAGTACCCGGTTATGAAAAAATATCCCGGTTCGAAAACAGGGCAAAGTACCAAAGAAGTAAGCGGTTAAACAAACCGGTTTAACAAAAGTTCCGGTTTAGCAAAATACACGGCTCTGAAAAAGTACCCGGTTCTTAAAAGTAAAAGTAACCGGTTTAAAAAAACGACGGGCTTTAGCAAAAGTGCCGGGTTCTAAAAACTACCAGGTTCTGAAAAAGTACTTGGATTGGAAAAAGTACCCGGCATAACAAAAGTACTCGCTTCTAAGAAAGTAGCCTGTTCAACAAAAGTACCCGATTGGAAGAAAGTACCCGGTTTAACAAAAGTTCCTTTTTTAGCAAAAGTACCCAGCTCTTAAAAAGTACCCGGTTTAACAAAAGTGCCGCAACCAAAAAGTACCCGGTTCAAAAAAATTACCCGATTTAACCCAAGTACCAGTTTAGCAAAATTACAATATTCCGAAAAAAGTGCTCCGTTCTGAACAATTTTTTGATTTACAAAAGTACCCGGTGCCGAAAAAGTACCTGGTTCTAAGAAGATGTATATTTGGTAGCGACAATCTATATATTGCTAACTTCTTTGCACAATTTTTCAAAACTAACTATTCCGCTGAAATTATTTCTTTGTCTAATGAATACCAGTTTCAACTTAACTCATTTAACGCAAATAATATTCCAGGAATATCTCCAGAGGAGGGATTTACATATTTAACGTATTTGAAGGGATCTTAAAAATACGGTCCAGATCTAATTCCGATATTTTTTCTTTAAAAATGCGCTGACCACATTTATCAGCCCCTAACTGATTTATTTAAAATGTCCCTAAAACATGGTGTCTTACCTGCTGCTTGGAAGGAAACTTTTCTCATATCCCTTCAAAAAAACGGCAGTAGGTCATGTGTAGAAAATTATCGAGGAATTGCATCTCAAAGGTATTTGCAGCCATTGTTACCAATCAGATAACATTTTCTATTTCTACGTTGATTGCAGATTCCCAACACGGATTCTATAAAGGCAAATCTACAATTACCAACCTACTTGAATTCACAACCCATGTTTCTAATGGATTTAGAGAAAATCTTCACACCGATGTTATGTACACTGATTTCAGTAAAGCATTTGATAAAGTTTCCCACTCCTTGCTTATCCACAAGCGGGATAGACTTGGCTTCCAACCTGGTCTTACCCAGTGGATATCTTCGTATCTCTGCGGTAGAACGTAGCAAGTAATTTTTAAAAATACTCTTTCAAATGTCATTATTGTTTCCTCTGGCGTCCCACAGGTCAGTCATCTCGGTCCAATTCTGTTATTGCTATTTATTAATGATATCTGTGATCTGTGTCGATTCTTTTTTCGCGGGTTTTTTTCAAGAATTGGCGCATTGTGAAAATCTGATCGATGGTAGATTTACCAGGTCTGAAGCCGCACTGATAAGGTCCAATCAGCCGATTCACGGTGGGATACAACCTTTCGCACAATACACTTGACATGACCTTATATGCTATATTAAGAAGGCTGATTTCGCGATAGTTGGCGCAGTTTGCAGTATCCCCTTTCTTGTGGACTGGCCAAATAACACTTAGATTTCAATCGGCGGGCATGCACTCGTCCGACCATATTCTGCGAAGAAGCTGCACCTTACCAACTCTTCTCCGCCGTATTTCAATAGCTCCGCAGGTAGTCCATCAGCGGCCTTGTTGTTTTTCAATCTGGTTATTGCTATTCTGACTTCGCCAAAATCGGGCGGGAGGACATTTATTCCATAATCATCGATTGCGGGATAGGGTTCGTCTCTCGATAATACAAGTAGTCTATACAACTGTGCCAAATCTATCTGATACAATTTGCTCGCCCAACAGCGCACTCATATGCATCGCTGTCAGTCTAGTGAGTGATGAGGTGAATGCGTGGGACATACATATAACTAACGGTAATTTCTGACTTCGAAACATATATATTTATACCTTTCATGAAAACGAAATGGTATATTAATTTCGTCACGAAACCGAAAATTGTAAGTCCTTAAAGGAAAATAGATAGACCCACCATTAAGTATACCGAAATAATCCGATTGTTCAAATAAGAAACTTTGCGCAATTTCTGCCCCGTTTTAACAGCTGCAAGCTTCAAATTTCACCGAATGCTTACGTATATAGCATATATTCGTATATTGCACGTATTGTTGCCTGAAAAAATAGATGAGATCGGTCGTATATATAGTATATATCCCCCACAACCGATTGTTCAGATAAGAAACTTTTCGTAATTACTGCCCTATTTTAAGAGCTAGAGGCTTCAAATTTCAACGAATGCTTACGTATATAGCATATATTGTTGTCTGAAAAAATCATAAAGATCGGGGGTATATATAGTATATATATGGTGGTATATATAGTATATATATATAGTATATATATATTTTCGCAAATATTGTTGTCTGAAAAAATCATAGAGATCGGTTATATATATTATATATATCTCATACAACCGATTGTTCAGATAAGAAACTTTACGCAATTTCTACCCCATTTTAACAGCTATAAGCTTCAAATTTCACCGATTGCTACGTATATAGCATATATTGTTGTCTGAAAAAATCATAGAGATCGGTGTATATATAGTATATATATCTATACAACGATTGTTCAGATATAGAAACTTTGCGCAATTTCTAGCCCCATTTTAACAGCTAGAAGCTTCAAATTTCACAAAATGCTTACGTATATAGCATATATTGTTGTCTGAAAAAATCATAGAGATCGGTGGTATATATATTATATACTTCATATAAACTGTCATTTTTGCCCCTTTTTTACGGCTAGAAGCTTCAAAATTCATCAAATTTCATCAAATAGTTACGTTTACGTCATATATTTTTGAAAGACGTGATTCGTACTCATAGTTTTTACATGCAGACCACAAAAAACGTGAAGCTTTGCATCCTCACACAGATTACCTACCTATTTTTATACCTTTCATGAAAATGAAATGGTATATTAATTTCGTCACGAAACCGAAAATTGTAAGTCCTTAAAGGAAAATAGATAGACCCACCATTAAGTATACCGAAATAATCAGGTTGAAGAGCTGAGTTGATTTAGCCATGTCCGTCTGTCCGTCTGTCTGTTTGTATGCAAACTAGTCCCTCAATTTTTGAGATATCTTGATAAAATTTGGTGAGCGGGTGTATTTGGGTGTCCGATTAGACATTTGTCGGAACCGACCGGATCGGACCACTATAGCATATATCCTCCATACAACCGATTTTTCAGAAAAAGAGGATTTTTGTAATATCTTACCCAATTTAACAGATTGAAGCTTCAAACTTCACCATATACTTTCGTATATTGCACGTATTGTTGCCTGAAAAAATTGATGAGATCGGTCGTATATATAGTATATATCCCCCACAACCGATTGTTCAGATAAGGAACTTTTCGTAATTACTGCCCTATTTTAAGAGCTAGAGGCTTCAAATTTCAACGAATGCTTACGTATATAGCATATATTGTTGTCTGGAAAAATCATAAAGATCGGTGGTATATATAGTATATATATGGTGGTATATATAGTATATATATATAGTATATATATATTCGCAAATTTTAGCCCCATTTTAACAGCTAGAAGCTTCAAATTTCACCGAATACTTACGTATATAGCATATATTGTTGTCTGATAAAATCATAGAGATCGGTTGTATATATAGTATATATCTCATACAACCGATTGTTCAGATAAGAAACTTTTCGCAATTTCTACCCCATTTTAACAGCTATAAGCTTCAAATTTCACCGATTGCTTACGTACATATATAGCATATATTGTTGTCTGCAAAAATCATAGAGATCGGTTGTATATATAGTATATATCTCATACAACCGATTGTTCAGATAAGAAACTTTTCGCAATTTCTACCCCATTTTAACAGCTATAAGCTTCAAATTTCACCGATTGCTTACGTATATAGCATATATTGTTGTCTGAAAAAATCATAGAGATCGGTTGTATATATAGTATATATCTCATACAACCGATTGTTCAGATAAGAAACTTTTCGCAATTTCTACCCCATTTTAACAGCTATAAGCTTCAAATTTCACCGATGCTTACGTATATAGCATATATTGTTGTCTGAAAAAATCATAGAGATCGGTTGTATATATAGTATATATCTCATACAACCGATTGTTCAGATAAGAAACTTTTCGCAATTTCTAGCCCCTTTTAACAGCTAGAAGCTTCAAATTTCACCGAATGCTTACGTATATAGCATATATTGTTGTCTGAAAAAATCATAGAGATCGGTTGTATATATAGTATATATCTCATACAACCGATTGTTCAGATAAGAAACTTTTCGCAATTTCTACCCCATTTTAACAGCTATAAGCTTCAAATTTCACCGAATGCTTACGTATATAGCATATATTGTTGTCTGAAAAAATCATAGAGATCGGTTGTATATATAGTATATATCTCATACAACCGATTGTTCAGATAAGAAACTTTGCGCAATTTCTACCCCATTTTAACAGCTAGAAGCTTCAAATTTCACCAAATGCTTACGTATATAGCATATATTGTTGTCTGAAAAAATCATAGAGATCGGTGGTATATATATTATATACCCCATATAAACTCTAATTTTTGACCCCTTTTTTACGGCTAGAAGCTTCAAAATTCATCAAATTTCATCAAATAGTTACGCTTACGTCATATATTGTTTGAAATACGTGATTCTTAGTCATAGTTTTTACACGCAGACCACAAAAAACCTGAAACTTTGGATCCTCACACAGATTACCTACCTATTTTTTATTTTATATTTATCTTAAAAATCGTTAAGGTATGTAGATCTGTTCACTATATATTTCTTATCTTATACATCCGATTATTCGGAGATTACGAGCGGGATAAGATTATTGTTCAGCCCCATTCATGAAAGGTATGAAGTCTTCGGCACAGCCGAACACAGTCCCGTTCTTACTTGTTTTAATTTATTTATCAGTCTACAAATGAAACAATCATACAGACCAAATATACAGACACTTAATTTAAAGATATAATGTACGATATAAATACAAATATGCAATATTTTAAAATAATATTTAAACAGTATTTAATTAAACGCCTGACAATTTCAAATTCAAAACCTATAAGTAAGCAGAAGCTAAAACGTAGTAAATGAATGCTTGTAAGTATCTCAAAAGGCCTCACACAGAGTGCTCATGATGGAGCTGTTTTTCCCGGAAGGGGCACACGAGAATTTATGAAATTGACACCAATAGAGCAAGTTAATAGTAGACAAAATTTTAACAGAATAAATTTGAGTACATACATATAAAAATAATGGTCAAGTTTCCAATAACTGGTACTTTTATATTTGAAAATAGAGGGTGAACAGTATTTTCGCGGTTTAGCGTTCTTTGCTTCATTTCAAATTACAAATTTAATGTGGTTAAAGGATATTTTTTAGTATTAAAAAACGAGTCACAGGCGTCATTTTTACAGTGTTTAATTAAAATCATGACATAAACAGTGAAGTGGTTCGTGCATTTCGTAATTCGTGTGCCTGCAGCAGAACATTAAACTTGATTTCATCAAACAAAAATGGACTATTTATTGACCCTCTTATTAGTTTTACAATAAATAAGACGCCAAGCATCTCCCTGCCGGCTCTGTAACGTGGGTAACTGCAATAGTTTTAACCGGTTGCAGTAGGGGGAGATTTTTGAGGAATCCCATCGTAAGTGTTTTAAAGCAAAAAGCAAAATTGTTTCTGGGCCCATTCTAGCTTGTCAGATTGAACCTGATAACGCGGATTCCAAATTATTGAAGCGTATTCTAAAATAGGTATAGGTCATTGAATTCTTTAGACCAACGTTTAACGAAATCCAAAGTACCTTTAGTCCCTATTCACACAAGATTCAATATGAAATTTAAAATCCAGTTTTGGGTCCATTGTAACGCCTAAATCAATAAAGTTAGGGACTTGCTTGATTAAATAATCGCCAATAGCATAATCATGGGATTGGAAGGACTTCCTTGTAAAACACATGAACTTACACTTCGGTAGGTTTAGTGGCAAGGCGTTTACGTTACACCAATCAACTAGATTATTCACATCAGCCTGAAGAGATGCTCTATCCACGGGTAAGCGGATAGGCATTATAAGTTTGACATCATCAGCGTACATCAACGCTTGTAGTGCTTCAAAACACTTGGAAGGTCGTTAGTGAACAACAGGAACAAAACTGGACCAAGGTGGCTGCCTTGTGGAAGCCCAGAAGATACGTTTATCAACCGAGACCAGCAATTATTGAATATAACTGTTTGTTTCCTTCCCTTTAAGTAAGAAGAACCCCAAGAGAGGAACAATGGAGGAAATCATGCCGATTCATCGAAGGTCTTACTAAAATCAATATAAAAACAACCAACTTCACAATTAGCCTTTAAACTGTTGGATACAAAGGTTGTAAACTCAAGCGAAGTAGGACACTGTGGACTTACCCTTGCAAAAGCCATGTTGTGAAATGTCAACTAATGAAGATACTCTAAAAGCAAGTTGTTTTGTGATAAGCTATTCAAGCAGCTTAGGAATAGTGTTGAGCTTAGCTATTTCTCTATAATTTATAACACACGTTCTACTTCCATTTTTATTCAGTGATATTATGAATGATTCTTTCCACTTCTTGGGAAATATCCCTTGCTTCAGGGAGGCATTGAACAAACAGGCTAGAGGGCGATATAAGTATCGAGTACAAGATTTCAGCACAACTGACGGAATTTGATCCGGACTCACCAGAGTAGAAATTTTTAGATTTTCCAGGTGAGTTAAAACATCATCAGTACATATAAATGGGACTGCCTGTGAATTCAGGGGAGAAAATTTGAAAGGATAATTCATGGCGGGTAATCAGAGTATTTGAATATTTAGATTCGAAGAAATCCGCGAACATATTAGCAATTCCGAAGCTATGGTTGGAAATGAGATCATTCAGCTTCATTGTAGAAGGAAACACTTTTATCTTCTTTTTTCGAATTAACGAAGCTGTAAAACGACGTAGGATTGTAAAAAATTTGGCTCTTAATCCTACTTATATAGTTCTTGTAACAATTTCTATTTAACCTGTTATACTTGTAACGTAAAATTGAGTAGGCAGCAGAGGCAGTCATTGATCCAGATTATTTGTATCGTTTGAATGAACGCGTCTTTTGACTTTTCAGGCGCTTCAGTTCTTTAGTGCTCCAAGCCGACGATGCTATTGCAGTTTTTTCGGACATAGGTATGCATTTTTGGAATACTTCGTATAATACATTATTAAAATGAGATATACACTCATCAATATCCCCATCGTACTCAGGCCAATTTATTTTCGACACTTCGAGTATTAATTTAGATCAGTTAGCTTTTCTAAACAGAAATCGGCGAGGGGTCTTTCGCACTATGTGGGGAAGCTCAGAGAGATTGTGAGATTCCATAAAAATCGCAAGAGCTGGATGACATGATGAATGTGTTTGTATAGTAATTTTTCCTTTGAATCAGTGATCACCAAAATTTAAACTGTGGCTGTTTTACTAAGAGTAAAATTATGCTGGTAGTCGTTTAGTAGTTGATAAAAAAGCAATGGGGTAGGACGTATGCACGCATGTTTGCTAACACTCAAAAAATAATACGCAAATATGCAATACAAATACTATTTTATTGCTTGGTCTAACAAAAAATTTAAACAAAATATATTGCTCATATTTAACCATTAAAACAGGGTTGATGTCGAAATTCTGTATGTACAAATTCTAAAACAAAATTCTGCTTTTTAAAATTCGTTTTCCAAAATTCTGCTTTCAAAATTCTGTATTACAAAATTCTGTATTAAAAATTCTGTATTGCAAGATTCTGTATTAAATATAATGTTAACAATGTTAAAGAGGTCATGCATTCATAATTCCAGAAGTCGAAACACCGGAAATCAATATTATGGAAATCAATATTCTGGAAAAAGCCGAACCAACACCGCTGCGCCATGCACAGTAATTCTGCGTAGAACACATTTCTGCATAGGCGGCCTTCGGCCGCGCTTATAAAATATAACCCTGGGCTACGCCATGCCAAGTCCGGGTGTGTGTGGTATAACCGTGGCTACCGCCACGGTGATGTCCTTCTGCGTAGTGCACCCTTCTGCGTATGACGAAAATCACAAAACTAGAATAAAGCAGAATTTTTCGCATTAAACATGCAGAATTTTAGAAAGCAGAATTTTAAAAAGCAGAATTTTAAAAAGTAGAATTTTGTTCAAGCAGAATTTTTTTTGCAATTTACAGAATTTTGTCACCCAGAATTTTGTAATACAGAATAATGACACGCTCCCATTAAAACATTATGCGCATCGGCGTTTTGTTAGCAAAATATCTGTCTGCAAACGCTCAAATAGACAATAACCTCCTCTGATGATCAACTCTGATTGTTCAGCAAACGCTAAACGAAAGAGAATAGTAATGTGTGTGAAGTGAACGCGAATAATTATTTCACTATCTGACGACCACTGCTTTGAAGCAAGGGGAGATATTCATTTAGGGATGAGTATTTAATTTAGGGATGCGAAATGCTATTTATATTTCTAACATAGGTACTCCAGTAACCCTAAAAATTTTTCTGATGGCTTGGTGAATCGGGATCTTTTTTAAATTTTCTGCCTTCCTCCGTGGCTTATAAAAAAACTTTTTATTAATCTTTTATGATCTATCTGGATTGATCCTAAGAAAAAATCCAAAAAATAAATAATAGGATGGAGTCTCCATAGTAGTCAAACCTGGAAATAATAAAAGTGGTGCGCGCACACTTAACACCTGCGCCATACACATTCTGACAAAAGTTTGCTTAACAGGGCAGTTAACCATAAATGATTTTGATAAAAAAAATCTAAAAACCATGCGTTTTTGAGTCTCTGAATACAAAAATTAAATAATTAAAAAAAATCTATTGAATTTTTACTTAAGTTTTTAATATTATTAATATGCAATAATCAAATCATAAATTATATGAATTTTTGCAAAGAATTTGCTTTGAAATTAAACAACTTCTGCTAACAGAACATGCAAAAACATAGGGAAAATTTAGTTGAAAAACAAGTAAGGAAGGTTATGTTCGGGTGTAACCGAACATTACATACTCAGTTGAGAGCTATGGCGACAACATAAGGGAAAAGACCATGTAGGAAAATGAACCGAGGGAAACCCTGGAATGTGTTTGTATGACATGCGTATCAAATGAAAGGCATTAAAGAGTATTTTATGAGGGAGTGGGCCATAGTTCTATAGGTGGACGCCATTTAGGGATATAGCCATAAAGGTGGATCAGGGGTGACTCTAGAATATGTTTGTACGATATGGGTATCAAATTAAAGGTATTAATGAGGGTTTTAAAAGGGAGTGGTGGTTGTTGTATAGGTGGTCGCCTTTCGAGATATCGCCATAAAGGTGGACCAGGGGTGACTCTAGAATGCGTTTGTACGATATGGGTATCAAATGAAAGGTGTTAATGAGTACTTTAAAAGGGAGTAATCCTTAGTTCCATAGGTGGACGCCGTTTCGAGATATCGCCATAAAGGTGGACCAGGTATCAAAAGAAAGGTGTTAATGAGTTTTTAAAAGGGAGTGGGTCCTTCGTTCTATAGGTGTTCGCCGTTTCGAGATATCGCCATAAAGGTGGACCAGGGTGACTTTAGAATATGTTTGTACGATATGGGTATCAAATGAAAGGTGTTAATGAGTATTTTAAAAGGGCGTGGGGCTTAGTTCTATAGGTGGACGCCTTTTCGAGATATCGCCATAAAGGTGGACCAGGGGTGACTCTAGAATGAGATTGTACGATATGGGTATCAAATTAAAGGCATTAATGAGAGTCTTAAAAGGGAGTGGTGGTAGTTGTATATGTGAAGGCGTTTTCCAGATATCGACCAAAATGTGGACCAGGGTGACCCAGAAACATTATCTGTTGGATACCGCTAATTTATTTATATATGTAATACCTGCCAAGATTTTAAGGGTTTTTACTTCGCCCTGCAGAACTTTTTCATTTTCTTCTACATAATATGGTAGGTGTCACAACCATTTTATAAAGTTTTTTCTAAAGTTATATTTCGCGTCAATAAAACAATCCAATTACCTGCCATGTTTCATCCCTTTTTTTCGTATTTGATATAGAATTAGGGCATTTTTTAATTTTTCGTAATTTTCGATATCGAAAAAGTGCGCGTGGTCATAGTCGGATTTCCTTCATTTTTATACCAAGATAAAGTGAGTTCAAGTAAGCACGTGAACTAAGTTCATTAAAGATATGTCGATTTTTGCTCGAGTTATCGTGTTAACGGCCATGCGGAAGGACAGACGGACGACTGTGTATAAAAACTGGGCATGGCATCAACCGATTCCGCCCATTTTCACAGAAAACAGTTAACGTCATAAAATCTATGCCCCTACCAAATCTCAAAAGGATTGGTTAATTTTTGTTCGACTTATGGCGTTAAAAGTATCCTAGACAAATTAAATCAAAAAGGGCGGAGCCACACCCGTTTTGAAATTTTCTTTATTTTGTATTTTGTTGCACCACATCATTACTGGAGTTGAATGTTGACATAATTTACTTATATACTGTAAAGATATTAATTTTTTTGTTAAAATTTTACTTTAAAAAATTTTTTTTAAAGTGGGCGTGGTCCTTCTCCGATTTTGCAAATTTTTTTTAAGCGTACATATAGTAATAGGAGTAACGTTCCTGCCAAATTTCATCATGATATCTTCAACGACTGCCAAATTACAGCTTGCAAAAGTTTAAATTACCTTGTTTAAAAGTGGGCGGTGCCACGCCCATTGTCCAAAATTTTACTAATTTTCTATTCTGCGTCATAAGTTCACTCATCTACCAAGTTATCGCACTTTTCGGTTTTTCGAAATTTTCGATATCGAAAAAGTGGGCGTGGTTATAGTCCGATATCGTTTATTTTAAATAGCGATCTGAGATGAGTGCTCAGGAACCTACATACCAAATTTCATCACGATACCTCAAAATTTACTCAAGTTATCGTGTTAACGGACGGACGGACGGACATGGCTCAATCAAATTTTTTTTCGATCCTGATTATTTTGATATATGGAAGTCTATATCTATCTCGATTCCTTTATATATGTACAACCACCGTTATCCAATCAAACAAAGCTCTGCTCAACTGAGTATAATAAGAGAGTTCTCAATAAGTCCCTAGAATTCTGGGAAATACTTCACCATGATTTTGGTGGCCGTGGTGAAACTCAAACGTTTCACATTCAAATGGATCGTGATTGCAGATAAAACGCCTTCTCATTGAGTATATGTTCTCTGACAAGACAATGGGCCTAATGATTAGAATACAAAAAAAACAAAAAAAAACAGATTTGTTTTTTATAGCTTTAACATAAGTTTTTAAGTTGTTTTCGTACAAATTTCTGAACTTGAAGAAAAAACGTTTCCTTATTTATATTTATTCACACGCCACACTGAATACTGAATTAACTTCTCGTTAACAATTATTTTGTTTGCTTTTCAGTTCAATAAATAAAGGAAGTATTAATTAAAGCCCCATGCTCGCTAGATAATATTTACTTTTTAGTATTAGCGTGTGACATAAGGCTATGCTCACCTGGTTGCTATGGACTTCAGTAAAATTTTAGGTAATCAACGGCCAGTGGTCACACAAATCACTTTTTCCCAAATATTTCGCTTTTCAGGCTTTCCCCGTGCAATACAAAGTTGTAGTTGAATACATTCTCGAAAAGTTTTGTCTGAACTCTGTTTTCACGAGATTTGCCGTGACTTCGCACAGTCAAAGTACTTATATAGTGAGTGGCCGAAAATGGAAAATTTTTCTCGCAGATCAATGAAAATTTGCACAAAGCTCTCACATTTCAAATTTCAAATTAAAAGAAATTGGAGCTAGGAAACACTAACAACAAATAAAACTGGAAACTACCCAGCCAGCATTTTTTGAAAATTTTTATCAAAAATATTTAAATATCATACCCCAAGATGATTAAAAACGTTCAAATTTAAAGCATTTTCTGTTCGAAAATTAACGTATCGTTGGAGAAAAATGTACCATAGATGTGATTATTCTTGAATAATCATTTATGATTCCTATTTCGAAACGCTTTTTATTCATATTTGATATCATTGTAAAATTGAGCTTTAATAGTTTTAGAGTAATATTTGACTGCTTTTCACAGTCATTTCTGATCATATTCGTGAATATATTTCTATCGTTTTGGTTGAGATTTTGAAATCATTTTGAATGCCATTATAATACATTTGTCTTCATATCTCATTCAAAATAGGATACTATATATTAATCTTATTTCATCAGGGAAAGAAAGCATGCGAAAGTGAGCTATTCGAACCACAGATAACTCGCAAACAAACTTGATCGATATACACCTGCGACTACACATCCACCATCAGCATTATCGTCTGAATCTTAAAATACAGATACGATACGGGATGTTGAAGCCGTATCCAGGTATGTTAAGATAGTTTCACTTACCTGGGATTCAAATAGCTCACAACCTACTTATTGGCCCATCATTATGTATTTTCTGGGAAGCTGAAGGGGGGATGGTTGGGGAAATCTTCGTTCACGAACAGCATTACATTATTTTTGTCTTGAAGATTATCTTTTGCATAAATAATAAAATGTTTATACATTTTTTCTTAGCTTCATGATTGAAAAATATGTGTATGTGAAAAAAATAAAAGTTTTAATGAAAAGTAAAATTTCAACAAGTATAAAATTCATTATTCAGCAACAAATATACATATTCATAAAGGATTCAGAAAGCTGAATGAAAAATGATTATAAATTTTGATCACATAAAGTAAACACATTTGATTCAAATATGATTCCAAAATGTGATTGAAAAACTATATTCAGTTTTTGATCATCAAAGGTAAGCATATTGATTATTTCTTTTGTTCAATTGTAATAACTCATTATTTAGTCAGTAATCAAATTGTATTGATATATAGAGAAATTCAAAATGAATCACCTAAATGCTGAGTGGGTAAGATTATCGATTTTATATGAGTAATCAATTGCATTGATATATAGGGAAATTCAAAATTGAATCACCTAAATGCTGAGTGGGTAAGATTATCGATTTTATATGAAAAATTTACCCCATTCTAACCAAATTTTATAAATTACTAAACTTGATGGCATCCCTAACATACCTTGCAGTCTTTGAAATCCGTCCACGTCCCAAATGCCATCATTATCATATATTGGTGTTCAGCCCCCTGAGCTATTTTGGCCGTTTCGTAACAAGTCACGCCAGCTTTCTTTTTTTCGCGATATGAGGCGCCTATTGGGAGCACTAAGGGAGGTCAAGTCTTCCTCCAGCTGCCTCTCCCAACTCATTTGAAAGCTCCATATTCGTCTGCTTCCAAACGCGGTGTCGACTGAAATACTTTATTGTCCGGAGCGTCTTCGTCAATTCGCACAACATTACCTAACCAGCGAACCCTTTGGGTTTTAATTCGCTGTACTATCGTCATACCTGCGTAAAGCTCATACAACTCCTCATTACACCTCCTTTGATACACGCCTTCGGCAACACGGACAGGACCATAAATACTCCGGAGAATTTTCGCTCGAATATTTCAAGAGCCATCTCATCTTCCCTCAACACCGTCCATTATTCAGCAGGACAGGTATGATGAGCGACTTGTAGAGCGTGATTTTTGTTCGTCGAAAGAGGACTTACTTTTCAATTGCCCACTCAGTCTAAAGTAGCACTTGTTGGCAAGAATTATTCTTCGTTTGATTTCTAAGCTGGCATTTTTCTTGCTGTTAGTGCTGATTCCTAAATAAACGAAATCCTTCACAGTCTCGAATTTACCCCTTTTTTACTGCAAGTTCAACTTTCTTTTGCATATTTATCTAATGCCGAGAAAGCAGAACTCACAGCGCGTTTGTTCAGGTCAATAATATCAATATCATCAAATTCAAATATTCCGGGGGCTTTTGACGTAGGGACAACATTTCTGTTGACCTCTTGAAAGCAGAGTTCAGACTTTACATTAGGAAAATGTAAAGTGGGATATTCTGATAAAGCGAGACATTTTGAGAAAAAGTGATTTTTGTGACATTTGACCATTGACTCCCCAAATATTCAATTCGTCCCTAGCTAGCGGCTGAGCATAGACCTATGGCACACGCTAATGTTACTTACTCTGCAACAAATATTTTGTTTATTAAAACTTTATATAAATAAATGTAAGGCGCAATAACCTCCGACGAAGTTTGAGGCCGAGCTTTTCTTCCAATTTGCTTCGTGCTCCTCTTGCTTTTTTCTACAAATTGATGGGACGGGACCTACTTCTTTTATTCGGACTCCGAACGGCATCTACAAGGGAAATGATTTTTCACTGAGAGCTTTTCATGGCAGAAATACGCTCGGAGTGATTGCCGAACACTTTCGAGGGGCGACCCCGCTTGGAAAAAGGTTCTTCTAATCGAATAAACTTGTTTCTAAAATTTTGAAGTTGCTTTACGCGGGGCGTGAAGCCAAGATCTTGGGTGTGGATAGCGGAGCACGCTACCATCACACTACGTCGGCCGCCTTTATTTATTGAACTGAAAGTCAAACAAAAGAATTGCTAACAAATATTAATTAAGGTTTCCATTGTGTCGTGTCAATAAAAAATAAGCAAATGTTGTTTCTTCAAGTTTTCAGAAAATCGTAAGTAAGCAACTTCAAAACTAAAGCTAAATCTAATTAAATCAAATTCTAAGTTGTTTATTCACTACGCTAATTGTCTTGCAATCTTATGCCCCTATTACCGTTTACAACTCAACTCTGTTTCAGTTAAAATTTTGCAATTTGGTATTACAGATTACAACTCCACCTGTCAAAAAAAATGTCGGTTGAAGTTGTCTAGTCTTACAACTATTAGCAGTGGCGGATCCAGGCTGCTTTTTGAGGGGGACGGGGGGGGGAGGGCGATTTCAGTCAGTCATTGTTTCTCCCAATAGCTGATGTGTTTTGAACAAATTGCACATTAAGATACTTTATACGTGAAAATGCAAGACAAAACAACAATGGAAACGTACAGCAGACCGTTATTTTTTAGGGTTAAAAATATATATATACTATATATTTATACTATATATACCGCCATATATATACTATATATACCACCGATCTATATGATTTTTTCAGACAGCAATATTTGCTATATACGTAAGCATTCGGTACAATTTGAAGCTTCTAGCTGTTAAAATGGGGCGGAAATTGCGAAAATATATATATATATACTATATATATACTATATATACCACCATATATATACTATATATACCACCGACCTTTATGATTTTTTCAGACAGCAATATATGCTATATACGTCAGCATTCGTTGAAATTTGAAGCCTCTAGCTCTTAGTAGTAGTAGTAGTTTATTATTCATTTTGCTTATATCTACACAAATTTTAAATATAATTACAATAAAGCAAAGTATTAATATAAATTCAAGATATAAGAAAAGTTAGGGCATTTTATATGTTATGCAAAACATAGCGTCAAATGCCAATCCTATTTTTGTTAATAATACAGTGGGGTGGACTGTTAAATTAATGGTAAATTTTTACATGAGGTTATAAAGATAACAAAATAACAAAACTTGTAAATTCATAACAAAATTGTGTATATAAGGTGGGTTGAGTAAAAGTGAATAGTATTCAAAATAAACAGAAAAAATTAATTAAATTACAACTCTTAAGAAATCAAATTTTTAATTATCTGTCCGAAGCAAAACTTCGATTTCGAGATACGACCTGCTTAGAAGTAAGGATTTCACATATTTTAAAAACGGGCGAAGATTCCTTAAGGCCCAAACTTCTGCTGGTAGTGCATTGAATAGTTTACGAGACACTATTGTATAAAATTTGTTAGAGTGTGTGGTTCTCCAAGAAGGCACAGCGACGGTGTTGTTTGTGTTTCTCCTCAGATTATATACTTCAGATGCCATGCTTTCCAGATAACCACATCTAAGGAAAAAAACTTTTAAAACTTTAAAATAATATAGGTCTCTCACTGGAAGAATGAGTAACCTTCTAAAAAGCTCCCTTGAGGAGTGCATTCGGTTCACCTTGCATATTTTCCGCATTACACACTTTTGCAATGTTATAAGTGGTTGAATTTTGTTCAAGCTGGCGCCACCCCAACAGGTGATTCCACGTAGCAATTTTGAGTGAAATAATGCGTAGTAAACTGTTTTCATAGTTTTACTAGAGCAGTAATTCCTGAGTTGATAGAAGCAGCGTAGTGAATATTGCAAATATTTTTTCAAACGGGAAATGTGCCTAGACCAATTCATATTACAGTCAACGATTATACCTAGGTATTGAAATTCCTCTACTATGCCAATTACAAAGCAATTGGCGCTACAGGATGTAAGAGAATTGAAAGTACAATACTTTAGCTCAGGACATAAATGCTGATGAAGGGTGAAGCGTTCGCAATCTGAAGAGTGAAAAGTATGTTGACATCTGGAGGTTGCCTTGAATTCAAGCTATAAAACATTAACTTAGTTTTCCTGCTGATGACGAGTTTATGTTTTGCGAATCAAGATCTTAATGGAGAGACATCATAATTTATATTAGCAATTAGGTCAAAAAACTACCTGAGACATATGCTAATGCAAGATCGTCAGCAAATGCAGTAACATTTCCTTTAAAGGGTAAGTCAAAATGGAATTTATATAAACTAGGAAAAGAATAGGGCCCAGCACGGAACCTTGTGGAACCCCAACTATTATGATTTAGGATCACTGAGAGAGTCTTGAATTCATACCCTTTGCACCCTACCTGTTAGATAAGATCCCACGAAAGCCGGCACAGTATAATTTATCCAGTAAATATTTATGGTCAACTGTATCAAAAGCCTTCGTAATGTCAACGAAAAGACCCTCGCAGCTTTTTTTGCTATCCAACCCTTTGCAAATGAATGAACAAAATTCTAGGAGCGCATCTTCAGTAGAACGGCCCGACCTGAACCCGAACTGCCTCGAGCTAAAGAAATTTTTGCTTTCAAGAAATAGTAATATACGGTTTTTTAGTGCTGTCTCGAAAACTTTAGAGATGGATGGCAACAGAGAAATCGGTCTATAATTATTTTATCCTTCTTGTCACCCCTTTTTAAATAGGGTAAAACTATCACACATTTCAGCTGGTCAGGGAAGACACCGGTGTAAACACTGGTATTAAAAAGATATTTCAAAATGTCTATTAAATTAAGGGCTGTGTTCTTAAGCAGTTTATTTGATATCCCATCAAAACCACACGAACTGGAGTTGTTTAGATTTTTAGTAATTTTTAGAATCTCTAACCCTGTGATGGGTTCAAACAAAAAACTATTTCTGGAACCGGATACGTCATTACTCGACAAAATACACTTGCATGGGGTAGGATGCGACTGCCCTACTGCTACAAAGAACTCATTAAGTACCGCGAAAAACACCGGACGGATCTGAAATAGTTTTGCCCAGCTCGTTTAAACAAATTACTTGCTCATCACTTGCGCAGTTCCTATTGACAACGCTATTAATAAGTTTCCATTCTTTTTGCGAGTTCTCTTGGCAATCTACAAATCCATTCCGGAAATAGTTATCACGCTGTACAGCGATATCTTTCCTTAAATCTTTGCATAATTTGCTAAAACGAGAGTGGAGTTCCCGATTGAATGGATGTTTACGACATTTACTGCCTAACTTATTTTTAAGTTTAATTTTTTTAACTAAATTCAGGGTAATCCCAGTGTTTTAGTTTGGTTTTGTGTCTTTGCGGGGTACAAGTGTAGCTTGCACATCTTATATGAAATTGCAATATACCTATAAACAGCGAGTACGCTTTGAGATATCATGTTCCGTATACACCCTAACCCAATCTTCGTGACGAAGCCTGTCATTCAGCAACGCATAATTTATTTTATGTATAGTACCTAGTTTTTTTGATTGTTTATTTCTCTGGTATAGGTTTTCTATTTTAATCCCGGTCATGGTATGATCAGTGATTTGAAGGTCCAAGTTTAGACCCCTGGAAGTACACATGCTAGTAAATCTACAAAAGACATGATCCAAACAGGTTTCCCGAAGAAATTCTGGTTGGTTCGTTGAGATAAGAAATTAAACCATGACTAGCCATAACGGTTAGATAGTTTTCGGCTGTTGTATTTGACTGGAGTATATCCAGATTTAGGTCACCTAATAAGACTGTATTGCTTGATCTCTCATCATCTAAAAAGTTGGAAAATTCTCCAGAAAACTCTGACTAGATTCAGCGTATCGTCTGTAAACGCATATTATGGTCACATTCTTATTATTATTTTTATACTCAGTTGAGCAGAGCTCACAGAGTATATTAAGTTTGATTGGATAACGGTTGGTTGTACATATATCAAGGAATCGAGATAGATATCGACTTCCATATATCAAAATAATCAGGATCGAAAAAATTTGATTGAGCCATGTCCGTCCGTCCGTCCGTCCGTCCGTCCGTTAACACGATAACTTGAGTAAATTTTGAGGTATCTTGATGAAATTTGGTATGTAGATTCCTGAGTACTCATCTCAGATCGCTATTTAAAATGAACGATATCGGACTATAACCACGCCCACTTTTTCGATATCGAAAATTTCGAAAAACCGAAAAAGTGCGATAATTCATTACAAAAGACAGATAAAGCGACGAAACTTGGTAGATGAGTTGAACTTATGACGCAGAATAGAAAATTAGTAAAATTTTGGACAATGGGCGTGGCACCGCCCCACTTTTAAAAGAATGTAATTTAGAACTTTTGCAAGCTGTAATTTGGCAGTGGTTGAAGATATCATGATGAACTTTGGCAGGAACGTTACTGCTATTACTATATGTGCGCTCAATAAAAATTAGCAAAATCGGAGAAGGACTGTAGGGTTCTTATTATTTTTTAA